>CAUYQU010033020.1:0-25254 GCA_963574635.1 Cheracebus regulus
AACTTTCAACCTAGAATTTCATATCCGGCCAAACTAAGCTTCATAAGTGAAGGAAAAATAAAATTTTTTGCAAACAAGTACTCAGAGATTACATCACCACCAGGCCTGCTTTACAAGAGATACATTTAAAAATCATCTTACAAATGAATTTTGTGACATGTGAGAAGGAGCACTTGTGCATGTATTTTAAATATTACATTCTGGATATTTTAACGTGGTGTTAGCACCAAGAATTTTCCCTTCAAAATCAATTTAGTTAAAAAGACAAACTATTGTGCTCCTGGAATAATAATTCTTTTTGTTACTATTCCCACATCCCCTTCTTTTCTTTCTTTCTCTCTCCTATGCCTCCTTTCATCTTCAGATGCTCTAAGCATGTATTAAGTGACTATTATTATGTTTTTTTGAGACAGGGTCTCACTCTGTTGCCCATGCTAGAGTGCAGAGGCATAATCTTGGCTCAGTGCAATCGCCAACTCTCAGGTTCAACTGATTCTCACACCTCAGCCTGCCGAGTAGACGGGATTACAGGCATGTGCCACCACACCTGGTTAATATTTGTATTTTTAGTAGAGACGGAGTTTCACCATGTTGGCCAGGCTGGTGTGGAACTCTTGACTTCGAGTGATCCTGCCTCAACCTCCCTAACTGCTGGGATTATACGCATGAGCCACTACTCCTAGCCTAAGTGACTATTATTTGCCAGTCATTATTATTATTTTGAGACAGAGTCTCACTCTCTCAACCAAGGCTGGAGTTCAGTGATGTGATCTCGGCTCACTGCAACCTCTGCCTCCCAAGTTCAAGCGATTCTCCTCCCTCAGCCTCCCAAGTAGCTGGGACTACAGGCATGTGACACCACACCTGGCTAATTTTTTGTATTTTTAGTAGAGATGGGGTTTCGCCATGTTAGCCAGGATGGTCTCAATGTCCTGACCTTGTGATCTACCCACCTTGGCCTCCCCAAGTGCTGGAATTACAGGCGTGAGCCACCACACCCAGTTTGCCAGTTATTTTATTGGGTAATTTATATGTGACTATATATAGGCCATGCAATAATCCTATGAAATTGATGTAATACTCACTTTAAAGTTGAGTCATATAAAACTATAAGAGGTTGAGCCTCTCAGAAGTGGAGCTAGAATATATCAAACAAAGAACAGATAAAATGAACGTGGGCAAAGGAGATAAAACTGTCAAAGTGTTATCATCATTATCAAAGGCTATCATGGACTTAAAGATAGGGACAACCAGATTTCTCTTGTGCTCAGCCCTAATGAAGCGTGCCTTAATGTTGAATGTGCCCATGGTTGAGCTCAGAGACATGTAGGGAAAGGTGCTCAGTGTATTGTCTTCACATCCCTGAGAGCTATCTGAAACCTAATAAATGCAATAAAATGAATGACGATAAAGATGAAAAGCACTTCTCCATAGCCTTGGGATTAACTTCCATTAATTAACTAGCATAGGAGTAAATTCATCACCAAAGGAATCTCAAAACAGTGGAACAATATTGATCAGATAACACTTCATACTTTTCAGCTAGAAAGAAGCTTACTTTTGTCTCATTTTATTTCTACTTTCTTTGGTTAAGAAAACTTCAGATTATACAAATGAAATGAACTGCGTGTTGTATAAATAACAATGTTGAGACTGATCTCTAATGCAGTATTCTGGACATTATAACCCATCAATACCACCACCTTTAAGGCCACCCCCATAGTGTGGTCCACTCTTCAAGACATTAAAATGCAAAGAACAGATTAAAGCAGGATAGGAAACCCAACATACTCAGACATTTCCAATAACAAGATAAGTTTTTAAAATCTAGAATTGTTTTCTGAACTGTAGCTCAGATTTTAAAATAGAATCAAAGTCAGTAATTTTTGTCTAAAAATCCAAATTAAAAATTATTTTCCTAAAAATAGTGAAATTGAGTCTGACCCTTGGAATCTAACCAACCAGGATCTAATCTAATGAAAAATTTACATGATTCATTGCTAACAAAGGAAAGGGGAGCTAACCAATGATAAATAATACTTGAGAATAACGTCGAAATTCTCAGAAAAATGCATGAGATATTCAACTATGTGAGTTGACCAGTGATGCTCCAGAGCATATCCCTCAGAAGAAAGCATTATCATGATAGTTTAACTGTATATATTATTTATGTAGTTACTGGAATTTTACTTCAAGACATTGCTTTATTAAAAAACAAACTGATTATTTATCATTGTTTACCGAATTTTATCCCACAATAATTTTTTTCACAAACTCAATTTTATATCAAAAGTTTAGGTTAGTCAGTCAGCTTGATTCATGAAGGTTACATAAACTTCATGTAACCTTGAACATGTATTTTTCAGCTATGCTTACTGAAAAATGTGTCAATTTTAAAAAACATCTTTTTTATCTTTTAAACTTTCTAGAGGTTAGTAGAATTGAGAATAAAATGACAGGAAAGCAAACAAAAAAAAGGTGTTATGTAGTTGCTTATATACAAATAATGAATGCCAATAATAAGACTGTTATTTAGACATTATAGTGATCATGAAAAACCAAGGCCCATAATCTTTACTGTGCGATAGATTTTAGGTTTACAAGAAGATGCTTGGCTTATAACTCAGACAAGTTATTCCCAAGTGGAGAGCAATAAGTCTGTGAAGAATGTCAATGGTAGTTTAATGAGAACAGCACTGAATCTATAAATCACTTTGGGCAGTATGGCCATTTTCACAATATGGATTCTTCCTATCCATGAGCATGGAATGTTTTTCCATTTGTTTATGTCCTCTTTGAATTCCTTGAGCAGTGCTTTGTCTTCTCCTTGAAGAAGTCCTTCACTTCCTTTGTTAGCTGTATTCCTAGGTATTTTCTTTGTAGCAATTGTGACTAGGCGTTCATTTATGACTTTTTAATAATTGCTGTTCTAACGGGCACGAGATGGTATCTCATTGTAATTTTGATTTGCATTTCTCTAATAATCAGTGATACTGAACTTTCTTTCGTATGTTTATTGGCCTCATGTATATCTTCTTTCATAAACTGTCTGTTCATATCTTTTGCCCACTTTTGAATGGGCTTTTTTGTTTTTTTCTTGTAAATCTGTTTTAGTTCTTTGTAAATTCTGGATATCAGCCCTTTGTCAGATGGGTAGACTGCAAAAATATTTTCCCATTCTATTGCTGGAGAGGATGTGGAGAAATAGGAACACTTTTACACTGTTGGTGGGAGTGTAAACTAGTTCAACCATTGTGGAAGACAGTGTGGCGATTCCTCAAGGACCTAGAAATAGAAATTCCATTTGACCCAGCAATCCCATTACTAGGTATATATCCAAAGGATTATAAATCGTTCTACTATAAGGACACATGCACACAAATGTTCATTGCGGCACCGTTTACAATAGCAAAGACCTGGAACCAACCCAAATGCCCACTGATGATAGACTGGACAGGGAAAATGTGGCACATATACACCATGGAATACTATGCAGCCATGAAAAACGATGAGTTAGTGTCCTTGGTAGGGACATGGATGAACCTGGAAACCATCATTCTCAGCAAACTGACACAAGAACAGAAAATCAAACAGTGCCTGTTCTCACTCATAGGAAGGTGTTGAACAATGAGAACACATGGACACAGGGAGGGGAGCATCACACACTGGGGTCTGTCGGGGGGAAATAGGGGAGGGACAGTGGGGAGTGGGGAGTTGGGGAGAGATAGCATGGGGAGAAATGCCAGAGATAGGTGATGGGGAGGAGGGCAGCAAATCACACTGCCATGTGTGTACCTATGCAACAATCTTGCATGTTCTTTGCATGTACCCCCAAACCTAAAATGCAATAAAAAAACAGTTTAAATTATCAGTCAAAAATGAAGAGTAGAATAAAGAGAGAGAAGGGAGGGAGGGGGGTTCTACTTTCTTTCTTCTTTAAATTCCTAATACAGGTTTTCAGGATGTTTCCTGTCATCACAAAAAGAGGACTTGAGAGAGGTCCTGAGCCCTCCACCCCAGGTGAAGACTGCATTAGAGCTGAAGTCCTATCACTTGTTCTTGTCCTCACAAAGGTTTGGAGCTAAGGAGCACACAAATCAAGGACTAAAGAGTCTCCCCTTTCTCCCAGAATCTGGGTCTTTGAGATTTCATTACATATGGACACCCAGAGTAAAAGAAGAGCGTATACAAGGAGCCCAGGTGTATGAGAGACAGAGTGAGTGTGAATGACCCTCACCTAGCAGAGGCTAGGGGCCTAAATAGGGTCAGGATGACATAGGGAGTCTCTCTACCTCTCTCCCCAGGTCCTGCTGAAGTTCAAGGTCTATGATCTTTCAGAACCTCTGAAGGAGAAAGAGGAAAACTTCCTTCTAGTTCTGAGTGTCTTTCCCCAGGATTCCCACTTTTTTTTTTTTTTTTTTTTTACCATTGTACAAGCTAGGAAAATGTACACCTTCTGAGTGAATTCTGCCCAGTGAAGAAAAGCCTTCGTGAGAGGCATGGAGACTGGATTTCACAATCCCTCACCCACACTCTATCATCCTGATCTGTCCATTTCCCTGGTGATCCCTTACTTCCCTGACACCTCCCTCACTATCATTTCAGCTGCATCACAAACACAGGCCTGCAAACAGCTGTGGTTGTGATTTTCTGACAACCCCCCTACCCCCGCCACTCATCCTACTGGGAATCCTTACTGAGAGAAACTTGAAAACAGGAATAAAGCCAGAGGTCGGGCTAAAAGGGAACATTTAAATGCTGCAACTCCAAGAGATTCACACAGAAGACTGGGCCCAATTCAGAAGAGTTATCTAGAGGAACACAATAATGTCACTACTTATGAATTGAAAGGGCACAGCCTTCAAATAATCTCAAGGCACATAAAGAAAAGGTGTGGATCTTATGAGATGAAAATGTATTTCTACTGTAAATGCCTTGCTGCGAGTTGTGGGTGTGTAGGAGAAAGACACTGGAGAAATGGTATCTGAGATTCCTATAGGGTACAGGGTGTGGATCCTGGACCAGGGTAACACTACTTGAGAGTGTGATAGTGTCTGATGAGTAATCTCTGCAGAGATGATGTGAGCTTAGGGAGGAGATGGACAGCCCACCAGCATGGGCAGGTGTGTGAGTTTAAGGGGGTGATTGTGCTTTGTCTTCATGACCGTGATGTATGTAAGCACAGCTGGACCAGTGTGTAAACATCTTTACATGCACAGGGAGCAGGTGTGTATGACTCAGTGAGTGGTATTGCTCTATGTGACTGCAGGTGTCTGTACTGGGATGTGATGGTGCTGACCTAGGAACATGCATGTGGACTTCTCTGCATGTGAAGCTTTCTCCCCACATAGCAGTGCCTCTGATTAAGTAGTTGTGGATCTCTCTATGTGTCAATGTAGATCCCAGGTGGCAGAACTGGTGAGGATCTTGGCAACTGTGAGTTACCAAAGAATTGTCTCTGGTCATTCACAAGAACAGAATGTATGATCCATAGATGTCTCTTTCCAATAGGAGTTCGGAAGAGGAATGCAGATTAGAGGGGCAATGGTTCTTCAGGTGGGGTCTGCACGCAGTGACCACTGGCTCCTGCCTCCCAGCCTCAGTTTTCTCCTTGTCCCCACCCAAACTTGTCTGTCCTGTTGTGTGACAAGAGGGTGAGCATATCCTAGCTTGCTAGGAAAGAACATTGAGGGACTTGTTTTCAGACACTGAATCATCCCCAACAGAGAAGAAACAAGTTTATTCTCAGTTCAGTTTACAGTGGATATTAACAGCTTGTCAGGCATTGTAGCTTATTCCTGTAATACCAGCACTTTAAGAGGCTAAGGTAGGAGGACAGCTAGAGGCCAGAAGTTGAAGACCAGCCTGAGAAACACAACAAGACCTCTTCTGTGCCAAATATTTAAAAATTAGCTGTGTACGACGGTATGCACCTTTAGTCCCAGAGCTACTCCGAAGGCTGAGGTGGGAGAATTCCTTGAGCCTGGGAGTATAAGGCTGCAGTGAGCTGTTAACTATGTCACTGTACATTAGCCTTGGTGACAGATAATCTTTCAAAAAATATATACATTCAAAGATTCCTTCCAATCACTTCACTGGCCCACACTCTTCATTTGTGCAAGCATTAGGGCTGTGCTTTCAGCAACGTATCCCCTTCTGGGAAGGACATTCATTGCCCATGACGACTGTGATGCATGTGCATACTACACACAGGAGTTTCCTGTTCTTAAACCACTTCCTTCTCTCTTTCAACAAGTGTTATCACTGAAGTGAATTTATATATTTTTACATTCTATAGTAAAACAGAATAGTATCTAATTTCAATAGTATCATAATTCCAATTTGACAGCTAACGAGAATAACTGCTCACCTGTTCAAGACCATGTTGTTAGTTCAGCTGTATTGCTTTTTATTTCCCCTAATTCATCCACAATACTGGCCAATGGCAATACTCCCAAGTATTTTAGTAAAATACATCTGTACCCCACTCTGCATCCCTTATTTCAACACCTATAACTGTTACTGACACAAAGTGTATGTTCAATATGTATGTACTGAATGAATGTGCTCATTCATATATTTGAACCATATTCTTTCACAATACCAAGGTCTTTAATATACATGGAACCACTTCCTTTTTTCTCATACTTACTAATATATGTGACATTGCATTTTGTGGGAAATCACTACACATTTAATAGTTACTAGCTTTTCCCTCATCAGGTGTATTTTTTAAAAGATGGACTTTCTCTTCTGAAAAGACAAAAACAAAAAAAAGGGATACATGTGCTGAACGTGGTTACACAGGTATGCATGTGCCATGGTGATTTGCTGTACCTACTGACCCATCCTCTAAGTTCCCTCCCCTTCTCCCACCCCCATCGCCCCCACAAACAGGCCCTGGTGTGTGTTGTTCCCCTTTGTCCACGTGTTCTCAATGTTCCACTCCCACTTACGAGTGAGAACATGTGGTGTTTGGTTTCTGTTCCTGTTAGTTTGTTGAGGATGACTGCTTTCAGCTTCATCCAAGTCCCTGCAAAGGACATGATCTCATTCCTTTTTATGGCTGCATAGTTATTCCATAGTGCGTATGCACCATATTTTCTTTATCCAGTCTATCATTGATGGGCATCTGGGCTGATTCCATGTCTTAGTTTCTATTGTAAATAGTGCTGCAATAAACATATGTGTGCATGTGTCTTTATAGTAGACTGATTTATATTCCTTTGGGTATATACCCAGTAATAGGATTGCTGGGTCAACTGTTATTGCTGGGTCAAATGTTATTTCTGGTTCTAAACCCCTGAAGAATCACCATACTATCTTCCACAATGGTTGAACTAATTTACATTCCCACCAGCAGTGCAAAAGCTTTCCTATTTCTCCATGGCTTCACCAGTATCTACTGTTTCCTGCATTTTTAATAATCACCATTCTGACTGGCATGAGATGGTAATTCATTGTCGTTTTGATTTGCGTCTTTGCAGATTCTGGATATTAGACCTTTGTCAGATGGGTAGATTGCAAAAATATTCTGTAGGTTGCTTGTTCACTCTGATGAGTTTCTTTTGCTGTGCAGAAGCTCTTTAATTATATCCCATTTGTCAATTTTGGCTTTTGCTGCAATTGCTTTTGGCATTTTTGTTATGAAGTCTTTGCCCATGACTATGTCCTGAATTGTACTGCCAAGGTTTTTTGGGGTTTTTTTATGGTTTTGGGTTTTACATTTAAGTCTTTAATCCATCTTAATTTTTGTAGAAGGTGTAAGGAAGGGGTCTTACTGAAGAGGAGATCCTTTTCCCATTGCTTTTGTCAGGTTTGTCGAAGAACAGATGGCTGTAGATGTGTGGTGTTATTTCTGGGGTCTCTGTTTTGCTCCATTGGTCTGTATGTCTGCTTTGATAACAGTACCATGCTGTTTTGGTTACTGTAGCCTTGTATTATAGTTTGAAATTGGGTAGAATCATGCCTCCAGTTTTGTTCTTTTTGCTTAGGACTGATTGCCATGGCTGTACGGGATCTTCTTTAATTCCACATGAAATTTCAAATAGTTTTTTCTAGTCTGTGAAGAACGTCAATGGTAGTTTGATGGGAGTAGCATTGGATCTATAAATTACTTTGGGCAGTGTGCCTATTTTCACAATATTTATTCTATCCATGAGGATGGAATGTTTTTCCATTTGTTTGTTTAAAGATGTACATTTTGCTTCCATATTTACCCTAACAAGAATACAAAACTTACAGAGAAAAACTTTGGTTGTGCTTAACTTGACCCCACTGTGCCACATCACTGAACAAATTCCACAGAAGAGCACACCCTGGAGGATAATGGTGGTTCTTCACATCTAGGAGAGAAGTTGTTCTCCTGTTCCCCAGATCTATTAGAGTTTAGCAAATATCTTTATAAACATTAGTGAATACTGTGGAATAATGAGCAACAATATACATTACCTAAACTGTACTATAAATAATTTAAGCCCAGTCCCTGGAACCTTTAGCCCTGGTGACAAGAAATGAAAGAATTTCCTTCCTAAACAAGTCCTGGTATAGTTGCAGTGTTATAGCTTCATGAACATAGCAAATCTTCAAATCTCTTCTCTGCAGACTGTATTTCCTTCTCTATGCTTTAAGTACTATTCTATGTCCTTGATGATGGTGACAGCTGTAACATGTAACAACAAGGGGAAAACTATTACCTGGTCCTTCTCTTGTCTAGATTTAGTACTTACAGGTCTACACAGAGACTATAGCTGATAGAGATAGATATTTAAACTTTGGGGTCATTGAGGTTTGGGTCCAAGTACCTTTCCTCAGCCATCAAGCTACCAACAGCTTTATCCAGTGAGGGAAAGCCTGCTTTTCAGAGGTGCTGGCTACAAGATCTTGCTGGATTTCTGGGTGAGGTCTTCACAAAGCCCAATCCACTGGTGAAATATTTTGTTAATGACCACCTACAATTATTTGGCAGATGAGGAATTGCAGTCCCCCTGGTTACTATGGTTCCTGGTGCTGATTCCTTTTCCATGAACTCATTACTAATCCTCACTGTCGTTCCCATTTTCTGAGTACTTACTAGGTAGCATGCACTTTTCAGCTCACGTTATGGACTGAACTGTATTTCTCCCACCCCCAAATTCCTATGTTGAAGTCGTAACCAACAATGTGAACGGACTTGGACACAAGAGTCTTTAAGGAGGTAATTATGAATCAGTGAGGTCCTAAGTGTGAGGCCCTAATCCAACAGGACTGGTGTCCTTGTAAGTAAAGGAAGAGATGCCAGGGACATGTGTGCAGAGAAAAGGCCATGGGAGCATGCAGCAAGAAGATGGCCATCTGCAGGCCGAGGGAGCCCTCACCAGAAAACACCCAAGTTTTCAGGTTCCAGAACTGTGAGAAAATAAATTTCTGTTGTTTAAGCCACCCCATTGGTGGTATTGTTAGGACAGCCTTAGAAGATTAACACAACTCACCTACTTCTCTCCTGATAGACTCCCTATTCTCCCATCTCCACAGCAATCAGGTGATTCTTCAAGCTCAGGAAGCTCTGCTCAAGTGTCTACCCCACACTCAAGGTCAAGCTGCTGACTCTCCCGTCCCTCTTCTACCTCCCTATTAGAAGACCAGGGCCTTCCACTCAGAGAGGGGATAAAATGTGATGTTGGGGTCATCTGGAGAGCCATGGTAGATATTCACAAGGTGCAGAGGTGGAGAGAGAATTATGAACAGGCCACTTCATTAGACTTGAAAATATTTTCTCTTCCTATCCTTGCTGAAAGTGCAGTCCTTCTTGCTGCAGCTCAGCTCCTTCCCATGTGAATATTCTGGGGAGTTGGTATGTGGCTCACTTGCATAACTGTCTACAAGTGACATAATAGTTCTGTGACTAATTTTCCTTTGCTATAAAATTGGCATAAGAGCACGTACCTCATACTGCTGCTGTGTAACATGACTTCTGCAGTGGCTGCAACATACTGAGCTCTATGTAAACGCTGGCAATTATTATATGCATTATAATAATACATGCTAATTTAATATTTATAATGTACCTTATTACAAATTATTATAATAATTATTTTTCATCTTGCCTGTCAATTGGGTGCCAGCTCCTCATCTTCAGTTTTCGACCAAGGTGAGCAGGTATGGCTGATGGTGCTAGGAAGAAAGCTGCCCACTTCTCTCTGGCCAACATAGAGAAACTCCGGCTCTAGTAAAAATACAAAAAAAACACAAAAATTAGCTAGGCAAGGACAGCTGAAAGCTCCATGTTTTGTGCCTTCCTGGGCTCTGTGCTATGTGTACTTCTTCCCTTGACAGATTTCAATCTGCAGCCTTTCCCTGTAACAAACTGCTAACTGTGAATATAACAGTTTTCAGTGAGTTCCAAGAGTCCATCTAATGAAGTGTTGAACCTAAGAGTGGTGTTGGGGACCCTGAACTTGCAGGTGAGATAAGAAGTGAAGTTTTTTGTAATCTGTTTCCTGTAATTTCAAAGTTGGGTCACTTTCGCAATGGCTATTACAACTGATATTTGACTGAGACTAAACTGAGATATTTTCACCTGTCAAATTGGTAACATTCTAGAAATTTGAGAATACAGTGCACTGGCTAGGCTGTGAGGTAATAGGCAAACACATCTGTGGATGAAAGCTCAAAGTACAAAAACACTGAATGAAAACGTGGCAATATTTATTAAAATTAGAAATACAGGTCAGGTGCGGCAGCTTGCATCTATAATCCCAGCACTTTGGGAGGCCAAGGCGGGGGGATCAGTTGAGGTCAGGAGTTCGAGACAACCCTCGCCAACATAGGGAAACCTCATCTCTAGTAAAAATACAAAAATAAACTAGGCATAGTGGCTCATGCCTATAGTCTCAGCTACTCAGGAGACAGGCAGGAGAACTGCTTGAACCCAGGAGGCAGAGGTTGCAGTGAGCTGAGATGGCGGCACTGCACTTTCACCTGGGCAACAGAGAAAGGCTCCACCTCAAAAAAAAAAAAAAAAAGAAAAGAAAAATACACATCGCCTTTGGTTGACTGAAATTCACCCTATGGATTTTCTGGCTCACATTTCAGATGTACAAAGTCACTCACTGTAATACTCTTTGTATAGAAAATGGAAAGAAAGCCCAAATGTCTGTCAATAACTGGTTAAACATACAGTAAATCCACATGGAATACAAATATAATATGTTTAACCAGTTTACCACGTTTGTGAAAGGCAATTGGGAAGCTTTCTACATATGGATTTAGACAGGTCTCTAAGTTATGATTGTATTAAAAAATCAAGATATGAGCTAGTGTGTGTATATTATATACATATTGTAACTGTGTATACTGCATATTGTGTACACTATACATATAGTGTGTGTGTATACTGTATTATCACATATCCAGTATGATACATATATATATATATGTATAAAAGAAAACAGAAGGCAAATAACCTACATTCACATTTGTCTGCTAATGTATGAGGACATTTTACAAGGAAACATAACAAAGTAATAACTGCCATCACCTGGAAGGCTGTAGTGGAACAGGCAAGAAATAGTTTTTGCTGTATTTTTACACCTTTTCTCTTTTGAGCTTTGTAAAGGCATTACCTATTCAAAATGTTAAAAAAAAAATTTAAAAGTTAAAAGTTTAAAATTTAAAAGTTAAAAGAAAACATATCTTTACCTTCAGATGTTCCTGAAAACACTTTAACACATAATATATGCAATATATATTTTCTATTTTGATTTTATCTTTCAGTTGAAATATCTTGAGAAACAAAATTAATCTTCCGCTAATTAGCCTTTGTTGACTACGGCACAAAGGGATGACAAACTCTAAAATTTCAAAAGTTCTTCAACACTCTTCCGGTCTTGACTTAAAAACGGAAGTTTAGAAAATTAGGTCATCTTGTTCTTGCTTTCATCCTCTTGGTTAATACCAATGGACCCTAGTATTGGCAAGTTGTTCAGTCAAGCTTTATTCTTGCAATACCAACGTTTTCAGTGAGGCAAACACCAAGGAGACTTTCGACAATGCCAGGACAAAAAACATCCATCAATCAGGATTTCTGAAGCGTGAAAATTCTCCCACCTGACCCCACGATTCATTAGACTTCTTTCCCCTTGTTTCTTCATGATACTCTCCCTTTTTTTCAACTATGCAGTAATTGCTCTCTTTTCTTTACAACTGAACATTTTATTTTCCAGAATAAAAACGTTTTAGTTGTAGGGCTGGCAAATAATTCTTCCTCAAGCCCAAAGGAGAATGGCAGGGTCCTATGGAAGTAGCTGCCTGTCTTTTGGTGTAAAGGTCACCACTACTCTGCGTCTTTCAACCTATCGCAGCAGAGTTCTGAAGCCAGGCAACTGAGCGACACAGAGGCAAAAAGATCTTGGAGAAATGTAAAATAATCCAGATGGACGCTGTACTAACGCGCTTGCGAGCTGGCATCGTGGGCTTTATCCCTCGCACCACACATGTCCACAACCACCTGGCCGGCTTCGTCAAACACTCTTATCTGGCTGCGTGGTCGCTGGGCACCTCTCCCCAAAACGAGGCTGCACTTGCTCAAAGCCAGGCCCGAGGGCTTCGGGCTCCAGCTGCGGGCTTGGGAAGGCGGCCGGGCCCGAGTCGCAGTCAGGCGAGGTCGGGGCTCCAGGTCTCCTCCCGGTGCTGCCCAGATCCCGGGCCTTCCCCGGGCTCCGCAGCCCGCGCCAGGGCTGCCTCGCGATTACAGCCGCCTACGCCCGCCTGAGGAATGTCGCTGTCGCCAGTTGTCACGCCCGTCTGCCTGCTACTGCTGTATACCTGCAGGTCGCACATCTCATACATCCACCTCAACTTCGCCGCTCAGAGAAAACGGCAAGACGACAACATGACTGCGCGCGTGCGCACTTAAGTGCATGCGCATGCGTATCCGTGCGTGCGCATGCGCGTGCGTATCCATACGTGCCTGCGATAGTGAAAGTGCATGGGGAGGCGCACGTGTCTTCTCCCTCCTGCGCCCAAAGGGAGGTGCACTTTTGGAAAGACCCCTTATGGGGAGTTTGCGCCAGGTACAAGTTTTCCCTAGTTCCAAACAAGTGACAAGAGCTGCTTCGTATTTTAAAATTTAATCGAATAATTCTTTGTAAGGCACCCCATACGATCATGTTTCAGTCCTTACCATATTTTCAAAAAGCTGTGCACAGCCTGCGCAACATAGCAAGACATCCTGTCAACAAAAAATAAAAATAATTAGCTAGGCGTGATGGCAGGTTCCCGGGGTCCCAGCTACTCGGGAGGCTGAGGAGGGAGGATCACTTGAGCCCAGGAGGTCGAGGCTGCAGGGAGCTATGCTTGCACCACTGCACTCCAGCCTGGTGATACCCTGTGCCACAAACAACAGCAGCAACAATAAAACTGCAGTTTTTGGTGCTGGAAACCTGAAACTGTCCTCTCATGGCTGCTGTTGTGTCACACAGACTTTCCCCTCTTCTCAGTACGCTCCCTGTTTTTTTGTCTTACCCTCCTTCCTTCCCAATTTCTTTCCCTTCTGCTCTCTTTCTGTTCTCCTCCTACTTCTCTTTAGCTGTTACTTACTTTCACCTGCTTGGCCTCCTTCTCTTTACCCTTCTCTTCCTCTTGCAACTGAGGAGCTTAATTATGTTAATTCCTCAAAAAGTTTACCGGGTGCGTTGGCTCATGCCTGTGATCCCAGCACTTTGTGAGGCCCAGGCGGTTGGATCATGAGGTCAAGAGATTGAGACCATCCTGGCCAACCTGGTGAAATCCCGTCTCTACTAAAAATACAAAAGTTTACAAAATTAGCTGGGTGTGGTGGCGGGTGCCTGTAGTCCCAGCTACTCAGAAGGCTGAGGCAGGAGAATTGCTTGAACCCGGGAAGCAGAGGTTGCAGTGAGCCTGGTGACAGAGTGAGACTCTCCTTAAAAAAAAAAAAAGAAGAAAGCTTACCATATGGGGCCAGGTGGCTCACGCCTGTAATTCTAACACTTTGGGAGGCTGAGGTGAGCAGATCCCCTGAGCTCAGGAGTTCAAGACTATCCTGGGCAACATGGTGAAACCCCATCTCGACTAAAAACACAAAAAGCCAGGCGTGGTGGCTCATGCCTGTAGTCCCAGCTACTCAGGAGGCTGAGGCAAGAGAATCACTTAAGCCTGGAGGCAGAGGTTACAGTGAGACAAGATTGTGCCATTGCACTCCAGCCTGGGCGACAGAGCGAGACTCCACCTCAGCAACAACAAAACAAACAACCCCCTAAAAAAGTTTACCATATGATTCAGACATACCACTTCTGGGTATACACTAAAGAATTGAAGAAAGAGACTGATATGAATGTTTGTACAGCAATGCCCATAGCATTGCTCATTGTTTATTACAAGCAAAAGAGGGAAAGGACCCAAATGTTCCTTTATAGACATACATCCAATGGAAGACGATTAAGCTCAAAAGTGGATGACACTCTGATACTTGAAATCACATGAATGGGTCTTTAAAGTACACTAAATGAAATAAGCCTGACCCCCTCTGGGACCACAGGTGCAGGCTAGAGAGAGAAGAAAATGAGGCAGGAGTAAGAGCTCCAGAGATTTGGAAACTATCTCCTGCAGCTTTCTTGTGCCTTCAGAGCCTGCTTAACCCTGATCTCACATAGACCATTTCTATTTGGTAAGGAAGAGCTGCTGTGCATGCCCAACTATTTGGCTGGGTGCATCAAACAACACCTGGCTCATGTCCGACAGCCAGGTCTCATAGCAAATTGGAGGCCATGGGTAAACATTTACTCTCTATTAAGGCCCAGCAGCAAGACAAAGGCTTATTCACAAAAGCAGAGTCACTATCCTCAAGGATGGTATGACTTTGCTCTAAAATCTTAAGGGTCTGTGCTGTGTTCTAAGAGCATCTCTACCTGCCACTGACACTTCAAGCACCATTGAACCTGCTGAGTCCCAGGCCAGAGAAAGGTGCATGACAGCCTTGGTCTGGTGCACAGGCTTCCCTTGTCCCGGGCCCCACAGAAAACTAACAGCTTTTTAAACTACTGTGTATATAGGTGAGTGGCATGTACCCAAGGTGAGGTATGCACAGCATCCAAAATATAAAAAATGCTGACTAAGCATGTGTCCCTTTGTTGGTGGTAGAAAAGGGCTGATGAAAATGCTACATCTGCATCTGAGAAGGGACATCTTTGGATGCCCCAGTCACTGGAGGCCTGGAAATTTCACTGAATGGGAAATAACCTGAATTTTTCTGGGATTTATTTCTGACTATCTGACACACACAAGCATCTTGCCAGTATGTCTAATGTCCTAGCCACTGCCTGATCACCAGGTCTCATCAGCAAAATATCATCAATATAAAGGATCAACATGACATCTTCTGGAAGAAAGAAATGAACAAAGTGTCTGCAAACTAATTTGGACACAGGGTTCAAGAGTAGATATCATCTGAGGTAGGACAGTGAAGGCAGCTGATCCTGTCATTTGAAAGCTTCACTCTGAGCCTGTTCCTGTAATTGAATTGCCTTCAGAGATTCCTTACAGGATTAGTGTTTTTGATATGTGTGAAGTATATAAGCCAGTTGAGACTGAATGGAACTGGTTGCCAAGGATGTCGCCTCATGACTACAGTCACAATACCACAGCTTGTGGAGTCTCTCCTTTTGATTAGGGCTGTCTGTGTGTCTCACCTTGATCAACACAATGCTGTAGAAGTGACACTGTCTGCCACTCAAAGGTAGGCCCTCTGATGCCATGCACCTTCTCCATGAGCCTCTTGAAAGGCTTTCTTTGGGGAAGGCTAATCACATTCATTAAGTCCAAGAACCATAAGACTAGTTATTTTAGGAAATTCAAGGCATGAATGGGGAGGTGAGGTAGTGAAGGAGATAAAAAGCCAGTTTCCATGTGTTCAAGCAGCCCTAGTGCTGAGTTGGACAAGAATAAAGCATCAACTGAAATCCCAACCTAAAAGATCCCTCTGAAAACATGACTCCCATCACATGGTCTACCACTCACATGACTTCAGTAAATCTTTAAAGCTGGGAGATATCAAAATAAATGATTGCTTTTAGCCAATATGTGTTGGGAGGTTTGCTATGCTGCAATTTGTCACTGGAACAGCAGCAAAGCAGGGTCTACTTGCTGTGTCCATGTGCGTGAATTGTGTCTATTTCAATAATAATCTACATGTTCTCTGATCTAAAACCATGACCATTTCTTTTCAAATAGCAACCCCTGTATTCTGCCCATATAAAATGGAAAAATCTTCAAATATTTGCACATAAGGATAACTGGGATTCTTCAAGGGAAATCACTGGGCTCCAGTGATTCTCTATTACTTGAATTGAAAACTTCACATGCAATACTTGTCATCTTTTTCTTCAGTTTAATCACAGCAGCCCTCTCAAAGCCAGGCACAGTGTTCATACACAATAAACATCCTGAGAGCAGTGGAAAAATTAAGAAATTCCATATGATTTTCCTCAAGTTATGGTTTCTTTCCAAAGCCACCAGGTACACCTGCATGGCTGTAAACAGCTACTTAACATTTCAGTGCCGTGACTCATCTGAGATTGGGTAAATATTTTGGTTCAGATGGTCTGACGTCAACTACGTCCCATAGAAGAATGCAGTTTCTAATGTCTTCTCAGACAATTCAGGGACCTTGTCCCTCACTCCTTTTGTCACCAGAAGGTTTTTATTCACTTTGATTTCATGATGTCTCCCATAGAATGCCCTGGCCCCTCTTGGGGATGACCACTTCCTCTTTCCCCTTCTTAAAGTAAGAACCAAATCACGTGAGGTTTGGTGCCATTTTAATGACCAGGTGTAGGGGAAGGGGTGATGAGAGATTATTGTGTTAGCAGGCTCTGGGAATTCCATGGTCAGGCAGAAAGAAGGATTCCTCAATAATGAGGAGTGTGATCATCTCCTTCAATAGTAGACACTCACTGAAGACAGGGAGACATCTCTCCACACTCGCATCATCTTCACAGATGATGGCGGGAGTCGGTGGCCAAAGCCATAAACGCGTTCGCCATTTATTGTTACCTACAAGAGGAAAAATGCATCAGAAAGACAGTATGCCGCCAAACAAGTTTTCAGCTTCCTCTCTACTCTGCCCTAGTACCAATAATATTCCCCAAGAAAACTCCTAGTTATACAAGTGAACCTAAGAAGCACACTTCTGTTTACAGATGATGTTTTGTGCCTATTGGAGACAGTTGCTGACTTTATTTTTTATGTTTCCTCTAGTGGAGTTCTACACTCTGTGTCACACAGTCCCTGTTTACTCAGCCTCCCTTCTAACCTAGAGGATCTCCATCACCAGGGACTTTGTGACGGGAACTTGAGACCCTGCATCTTGCACAGATCCTGCCACAAGGCTGGTGCTAGACCATGTACATTGAATGCATACTTTTCATTTCCATGAACTGTGACTGCCTTTTACTACTGATGGCACAGTTCCTCTTTGGAGTAGCCTACATGTGAGGTGCGTGGCAAAGAATGAAACTCAGTGTTCTTAGAGAGTTAAAAGAGGACAGGTGTTGTAAAACATAGGATATTATCTTCAACCACTTCTAAGCATAGGAAAAGATCCCTCACTTGAATCTGAATAAAATGTGAATCTTTTGGCCTACTTATTAGAGAAAGCCAGAAAGTATGGATATATTTTATATTGAGGTTATAGGGAAAATCACCTTACCAGTATTAATTTTTTCACATTTAAAATGCACACATTTTGAACCAATTTTTTCATTTTTTTAAAATAAATATCTTCCAACATAAGTGTTTGGAGATTGATAATGACAAAAAGATTGATTAGAAAGCTTAATACAGCATTATTTGTGAGAGCAAAATAGTGAAAACAACTTTAATGCCCAAAAAAGGGTCAAGCTCAATAATTTTGGGTAAAATTTTTAGCGCAATATTATGCAATCTTTAAAAACTGAAGCAGCACCATGGATTGATAATGTCTTCAAGATATATTCTTTGATGACGAATCCACTTAGTTCCTAAAGCATAATGTGTAGAGCAACTCATACAAGAATTTGCTTTAAAACAAAAAAATATAGACATATCTATATGCTTACATGGGCAAAGATTTCCTCTGAAAGGCTGGGCATGGTGGCTTATTCCTGTAATCCCAGTATTTTGGCAGGCCGAGGTGGGTGGATCATTTGAGGTCAGGAGATCAAGACCAGCCTGGCCAACATGGTGAAACCCCATATCTTTTAAAAATACAAAATGTAGCCAGGCACGGTGGCAAGTGCCTGTAATCCCAGCTACTTGGGAGGCTAAGGCAAGAGAATCGCTTAAATCTGGGAGGTAGAGATTGCAGTGAGCTGAGATCATGGCACTGCCTCCAACCTGGATGACAAAGTGAGACTCTGTCAAAAGAAAGAAAGAAAAAGAAAGAGAGAGAGAGAAAGAAAGAAAGAAAGAGAAAGAAAGAGAGAGAGAAAGAAAAAGAAAGAAAGAAAGAAACAGACAGAAAGGAGGGAGGGAGGAAGGAAAGGAAGGAAGGAAAAATGTGAAGGAGGGCAGAGCTCTGGAAATGTTGCTCTTATGAGTACAATTGAGTCCCAAAAGTGAGATGAATGAAGACTTACTTTTTGAATGATTAAAACAACTTTTTTCTTAAGTATATTGTATTCATACAGCTAAAATGAAAATTTAAATAATGGCATAAGTAGAAATGAGCCCTATGGGAAAAGACAGAGGAGATTCTCTACTGGGGGAAATGTCAGGTAAGCTGACCTTGACCTCGGTCAGATTTGGGAACTAGCTGAGGATGGCAGTGCAGGCAGAGGGTGCTCTGTGATGAAAACCTGGGGCAGGACTAGCTATAGGAGATGGGTCCTGAGGGACTGGTGGGGCCAGGTCAATAAGAGCTGCCTCCTGCTCTGGGAGCCCACAGAGGCCAGGCGCTGGGAGCTCCTGGGGTGCTCACCTGGTACTCATCATGACGCACGTAGATGTGCACCTCAAATGGCATGCCATCCTGAAAAGGCACACGGTCGGATTTCTCTTCCCACTTCCACACTTCACATTCACGACTGTTCATGACCACACAATGGCCAAAGTACACTCGGAAATGGAAGGCTATTCCTGAGTCTCCATCCGTGTCAGTGCAGAAATCCACTTGCAACTGTGGGTCATTGCTGAGGGCAAAGCACACGGCATTTTGGGAATGTCCCCCTCTTGTGCAGACATACACTTGACACACACACAAATCCCTTCCACACTTTACTCGGGCAAAAGTCATAGCTCACTGATACTGCAGGCCTGGTCTCCATGGGGATGCTTCAGCTCCTCATGCCCCCAGCTAGGAAGATGCTGTGCTCCTGATTCCCAGATGAAAACTGAGCCACAGTCACTTACCTGGGCCTATGACTTGTTCATTCCCTGAAAATTATATACCCCTTATGAAGAGCTCCAATACCAACCAACTGAGAGGCCTCTTCCCCTAGGCCCCATGGCTGGCCTACATGCAGTTGCTGCAGGTCTAATGTCTGGTGCTGAAGGATCTCCAGGACCTGCACCTGCATGAAGCCTCCATCTTGCCAACTAGACATTTCCACATCACACATAACGTCAAGTCCTTAGCAAATATTTTCCCTTCCCCTCCACCCACTTCATTGGACCATGTTATACTCACACAAAAGAGAGGTTCGGTCTCCCTCTGATTATCACGCAGGAACCAAAATACAAGGACAAAGGCTGTATGTATGGCACCTGCCAAGGTATTGAGGGTGAGTGAGAGGTGCAGAGTCAGGTGAGGCCTCCCCTCCCGTAACAGATTCCTATGGTGCAGGAGGTTAGAGATCAAAGGGCAGACTCCGAGGCCTCCCCCTTTCACCCTTCCAAAGTCAGGGGCCCATATTCCTGAAGATATGGTGGACCCATAAATAAGAACAAGAATTCAGGAGCCAGGATGCCTGGATTCCAGTCCTCATTCTGCCTCTTACAAGCAGTGCAATCTTAGATCCACTACTTGAACTCTCCCTGCCTCAGTTTCCCCAGAACAAGGAGGATTATTGGGAATTTCTACTTTGTAGGGTGTTATCAGTAATAGAGCAGTTAATATATGTAAAACTTTTACCCTAATCCTTGGCATGTGTAGGGCCTGTTAGGGGTGACCTAGCAGAACAGGGGAGTCCCCCTGAAACACTGACCTGCCTTCATTTTCAACTCAGAAAATGAAAACAAGACTTGAGGGTGTAAGAATTTAACAAATTGGCTCCAGTGAGAAACAACACTTATTGAAAGAGAAAGGGAAATAATGAAAGAACAGGAAACCCCTGTGTGAGGTTTCCACATGCATCACAATCATCAAGGGCCATGGGCGTCCTTCCCAGAAGGGGACACACATTGCTGACAGCACAGCCCCAGTACTCACACAAATGAAGCCTGTGGGTCAGGGACATAACTGGAGGGAATGATTGATTTCTACGACGACTACAAGTGATTGATAATTTTTCTGTATTTTTGAGATAGAGTCTTACTCTGTCGCCCAGGCTGACATGCAGTGGTGCAATCATAGCTCACTGAAACCACGAACTCCTGGCTGTGGTGATCCTCACACACCTGTTCCCTCTTGAGTAGCTAGGTTGAAAGGTGCCTGCCACTCTGCCAGTCTGATATTTACAATTTTTAAAAGAAAGGGTCTCACTATGATGCCCAGAGTGGTCTCAAACTGCTGGCCTCAAGTTATCCTCCCATCTTTGCCTCCCAAATCAGTGGGATTATAGCCAGGAGCCAGTGAATGCAGTTCCTTGGTTGATTAATATCCACTGTAAGCTCTGTCTGAACTGAGACTAAACTTGTTCCTTCATGGGTGGAGGAATAAGTTTAGTCTCAGTTCACACAGAGCTTACAATGAATATTTTGCTTGAATCAGTCTCTGAAACCACCGCCTCTAATGTCCTTCCTTAGCAAATCAGTATCTCCAAACTCTCTCGTCCCACAATGCAAAGAACAGACTGGGCTGGGATAGGGAAGCCGAGCCTGGGAGGCACAAGCCATTGATCACTCTATGCCGTCCCCACCTGAGGAACCATCACCCCCTAGTCTGCATTCCTCTTCTCACTCTTACTGGGAAGAGACATCTACTGATCATACATTCCACTCTCATAAGTGATCTGTAATGAGTCCTCGATAACTCACAATTCCCAAGATCCCTAACAGTTAAGCCACCTGGGATCCACATTGACACACATGAAAGGACACACAGCTGCTTTATCAGAGGTGCTGCTGTGTGGGGAAGCACCTTCACATGCACAGAAGGCCACATGCATGTCCCCAGTTCAATACCCAGTCACATTCCAGCACACACACCCACAGATAAACAGAACCATGCCACTCGCTGAGTCACATGCACCTGCTCCCCATGCACATAAAGATGCTCATGCAGTGGTCTGGCAGTGATCACACACACACTCACATCACAGACAGGAAGACAAAGTGCATTCACCCCCTTACACTCACACACACACCTGTACATCCTGGTTGGCTGTCCACTTCCCACCTGAAGTCACATCATCTCAGCAGAGTTCACTCTCATCAGATACCATCACATGCTCACAGAGGGTTACACTGGTCCACAGTCCATACCCCACACCCCACAAGCATCTCAGATACCATAGCCTGAGAGTTTCTCTTCTAAAACCCACAGCCCTCAGTAAAGCATTCATAGTAGGAATGCTCACATTTTCATCTCATAAAATCTCCCCTGTTTCTTTCTTGGTTTATGTTACTTGAGACTACTGAAGGCTGTGCCTTTTCAACTCACGGGTAGTGGTGGCATTGTTCTCTCCTTCTGAGCGACTCTTCGGAATTCTGTCCTGTCTTCTGTGTGAATCTCTGAGTTGCAGCATTTAAATGATCCCTTTCAGCCCTGCCCTCTGGCTTTATTGCAGATTTCATGCTCCTCCCAGAGAGCTTTCCTTGTAGCATGAGAAAGGCTCAGGGGTCAGGGAAGAAACTCAGTCACAACCATAGCTGTTTGCAGGTCTGTGTCTGTAATGCAGCAGAAATGACAGTAGGAGGTACCAGGCTGTGGTTGGGTTACCAGGGAAATGCATCGATAAGGATGATGGAGTGAGGGGTAGTGATTGTAAAGCCCAGCCTTTATGCCTCTCAAGGATTTTCTCCACTATGCAGAATCTACCCAGCAAGTGTACATTTTCCCAATTTGTACAATGGCTAAAAAAAAAAGTTGGGGATTCTGGAGAAAGACATTCGCCCTAGAAGGTAATTCTCTTTGCCTTTGAAGGTTCTAGGAAAGCACTGACTTTGATCCTCAGGAGGATCTGGGGAGAGAAGTAGAGAAAGTTCTTTCATGAACCTGCCCCACACTAGTTCCCTTGGTTCTGCCAGATGAGGGCCACTCCCATCTGTCTGTCACACATCTGGGCTCTAAATACACCCTGTCTTTTCCCTTGTTCATTTAAATCAAAGTTTCAGAGACACTTTTTCCTGCGGATTCTGGGAGAAAAATGAGATTGTTTTTTCTCTTTCATTTTTTTAAAACTTTTATTTAAGTTCAGGGGTACATATGCAGATAAAGTTGTGTCATGGGGTTTGTGGTGCTTATGGTTTTTTCATCTGGGTACTAAGCATAGTAGCTGATGGTTATTTTTTCTGCTCTTGCCCCACCTTTCACCCTCTACCCTCAAGTAAGCCCCAGTGTGTGTTGATCTCCTCTTGGTGTCCATGAGTTTCATCATTTAGTTCACACTTATAAAACACTCAGTATTTGGTTTTCTGATCCTGCATTAGTTTGCTAAGAATAATGGCCTCCATCTCCTATCATGTTTCTGCAAAAGACATAAACTAATTTTTTAGGGCTGCATAGTATTCCACTGGGTATATGTACCACATTTTCCATATCCAGTCTGTTCTTGATGGGCATTTGGGTTCATTCTATGTCTTTGCTATTGCGCATAGTGTTGCAATGAACATCCATGTGCATATATCTTTACGGCAGAATGATTTCTATTTTTCTGGTTATATATCCAGTGATGGGATTGATGTGTTGAATGGTAGTTCTGTTGTTAGCTCTTTGAGGAATCACCATACTCCTTTCCACAATGGGTGAAATAATTTACACTGCCACCAACAACATGTAAGTGCTCCCTTTCTCCACGGCCTTGCCAGCATCTGTATTTTTTTGACTTTTTAATAAGAGCCATTCTGACTGATGTGACATGGTATCTCATTGTGGTTTTGATTTGCATTTCTCTAATGTTCAGTGATGTTGAACTTTTTTTATATGCTTCTTGGCCACCTGTATGTCTACTTTTGAAAAGTGTCTGTTCATGTCCTTTGCTTACCTTCTGTTGTTGTTGTTGTTGTTTTAAACCAGGTCTCACTCTGACATTCAGGCTCGAGTGGTGTGGCACCATCTCAGCTCACTGCATGCTCTGGCTCCTGGGCTCAGGTGATCCTCCCAGCTCAGTCTCTGGAGTAGCTGAGACTGCAGGCATATGTCACCATGCCAGGCTAATTTTTCTATTTTTAGTGGAGACTGGTTTTTGCCATGTTGCCCAGCCTGTTTTCAAATTCCTGGGCTCAAGTGATCCACCAGCCTTGGTTGCTCAATGTGCTGAAATGACAGACACGAGCCACTGTGCTGAGCCCTTTGCCCACTTTTTTAAAATGGGTTTGTTTGTTTGTTTCTTGTAAAGTTGTTGAAGTTTCTTATAGATGATGAATATTAGGCCTTCTTGAGATATGTAGTTTGCAAATATTTTCCCCCATTCTATAGGCTGCCTGTTTACTCTGTTGATAGTTTCCTTTGCTGTGCACAAGCTTTTTAGTTTAATTAGATCCTGTCTGTCAATTTTTGCTTTTGTTGTGATTTGTTTTAACATTTTTATTATGAAATCTTTGCTCACGCCTATGTCCTGCATGGCATTGCCTATGTTGTTTTCCAGGGGTTTTAAAGTTTTGGGTTTTACATTTAAGTCTTCAATCTATCTTGAGTTGATTTTTTAAATATGATGTAAAGAAGGCGTCCAGTTTCAATCTTCTGCATATGGCTAGCCAGTTCTCCCAACATAATTTCTTGAATAGGGAGTCCTTTTTCCATTTCTTGTTTGGTCAGCTTTGTTGAAGATCAGATGGTTGTACGTGTGTGGCCTCATTTCTGGGCTCTCCACTCAGTTTCATTGGTCTATGAGTCTGTTTTCATACAAATACCATGCTGTTTTAATTACAGTAGCCTTGTAGTATAGTTTGAAGTTGGATAATGTGATGCCTCCAGCTTTGTCCTTTTTCTTAGAATTGCCTCAGTTATTTGGTTCTGTTTTGGTTTCATATGAATTTTAAAATAGTTTTTTTCTAATTCTGTGAAGAATGTAATTTATAGTTTGATAGAAATAGCACTGCATCTGTAAATTTCTTTGGGCAGTATGGCTGCTTTAATGATATTAATTTTTCTTATTCATGAGCATGGATGTTTTTGCATTTTTTATATGTCATCCCTGGTTTCTTTGAGCAGTGTGTTGCCATTCTCATTGCAGCGACTTTTTTACCTCATTGGTTAGCTGTATTTTTAGGTATTTTATTCTTTTTATGGCAATTGTAAATAAAATTGCATTTCTGATTTGGCCCTACACTTCACTGTTTTGGCATATAGGACTTCTAGTGATTTTTGCACATTGATTTTGTATCCTGAAACTTTGCTAAAGTTGTTTACCAGCTTAAGGATCTTCTGGGCTGAAACTATAGGGTTTTCTAGATATAGAATTATGACATCTGCAAACAAGGCTGGTTTGACCTCTCTTTCTGTTTAGATGCCCTTTCTTTCTTTTGCATAATTAGCCTAGTCAGGACTTCCAATACTATATTGAATAGAAGTAGTGAGAGAGGGCACTGCAGAAATTGTGGTCTGAAAATCTAAGTTGAAGCTCTGCTTCATTCATCATGGAGACTTTGACTATGATCTATCAAATACAAACAAAACAAAACAAAATTCCTCTCTTATTCTGTCATATTGGCCCCTAAGTTATAAATACAGGGCCGAATGTACTGGTGCTCAGCACCACGGACAGCGTCACAGGGGGACCAGCTTTGAAGAACTTGGGCATCAAGGACCATATTATCACAGAGTAGATTCATTCTGTGAGAGGCTTCAACAAAAATGGAAAAGCATAAAGACCTTTGAGAATGAAGGCTTTAGAGTCCAGAAATGACTTTCTGTGTTTTGAGCAATGCCATATTTGCTGGGAGAAGATCAGGAATTTGGGT
>CAUYQU010033021.1:0-73294 GCA_963574635.1 Cheracebus regulus
TCCCAAAGGCCCCACCTCCTAATACCATCCCATTAGGGAATAAGATTTCAACATAGGAATCTGGGAGTACACAAACATGCTGTCAATAACATATGAGAAGAAAAAAAGAAATAAATCTATCATGTCAGGTAATGGTAATTCTGCATGAGAAAAATAAATGAAGATAAGGGTGAGCCTCTTTACATAAGGTGGACAGAGAAGGTCTTTGGAGAGGTGATACTTGAGCAAAGACTTGCATGAAATGAGGAATTGAGCTGTGGATGAGCACACTTAGGTGGTGAGCATCTTAGGCAGAGAGGACAGCAGATGCAAAGGTCCTGAGGAGGGGAGGGCCTGGTTTGCATGAAGAATGGCAAAAGGGCCTGCATGGCTGGAGCAGCATGAAGAACTGAAGGGAAGGCAATGAAAGGGAGCCAAGGGCTAGTCACACAGAGCTTTGTTCCTCATGTCAGGGACAATAGATTTCTAGCACAGTTGGCCCACAGAATCCAATCAGAGAGATAAAGGTGGAGGGGGTACATCAGCCTCAGAGATGTGCTTTATGAATCCAGTTTGAAATTCATGGCCTTTATAACAATAACTGTGGGCTGCTGAAAGCCCAAGAGCATCCTGGGGTAATCAGGAAAGGGGCTGTCTGTGGGAATCGCCCTGGAACCAAGCACTGGCTGCCCTCAGGAAAGGCCCAGTGACCAAACCGGAATTCCAAACGCAGCCATCTCCAGCCTAACCAATTCCAGCACCATTACCCAAAAAGCTGAGCAAAAATTGCCCCACAATCTATCTCCTGGTTTTCCAGCTCTGTCACCTTACACATTTCCCTTGCAGAATTGAACCCCTCCTTCTGCTTTCTATGATGTTCCAGCTCTCACTGTGTCTGAGACTCTGCTGGCCATGTCCTGGCTGCCTGCCCTGCTGCCACAGCTAGTTATCACCCACAGGCCCCTGGGCTTCCTGCTGCCTGGGACCTATTGCCATTGTTCACAGATCTCCCTTGCCAGACTGCCATCAGTGAGGAATTTTTTTTTTAACTTGATTTGATGGACTCTTGCATGGTCCCATCCCTGAAAGAATTCAGGGGTGAATTCTGATCCATTTAGGGGTGAATTCTGGCCCATGTCTGATCCATTTCTGAACCTCCAGCACCCAGCATGGGGCCTGCACAAGAGATCTCCAGAGAATGTTTTGCCCATTTCTGAAGTGAAGGAATAGCACTGTAAATTTTTTCATGCCATTCTGCTAATCCGTGTCACACCCCCTTCCTCTCATGGCACTCAGTAGCTTCACTTTGCCATCTCTCATTTCTGCAATGTGGCTTTTGAAGCCTACCCTTTCTCTCTGTCCATTTTCTTCACCCTAAAGGCATACAGTTCAGAAGAGATTCATTGAATGATGAACTCTTTAGATCTTCCTTTCTCTCAAAAAAGAAAAAAAGCCTATTCTTATTGCTTTTTATTCTGTCATTAATTTACTTTTCAAAAGACACCTTGTCAAGCTGAAGATTATGTCTTTAAACCATGTATTTACACCCACTACCTATAAAACCATAGATCTTAGAAGACCTAAGGGAAAATGCATCGGATGAGTTTCATGCTTTTTGCTATGTGAGAGCCACTCATTCTTGAAGAGGGAAAGCTGCTGATGTAATAAAGGGTTGCTATGTTTGAAACTGCCACTGTATTTTAATTCCTAAAGCTTCTGGGGACGTAGCATCCTCAAAGGAGTGGGACAGACACTGGCTTGGGTCCTCTGGCTCAGAAGATAGGAAGATGGCATCGCTCAGCTGGTGGTTTTCACTCACAAATGATCCAGGCAATTACATAATCTCAAAGTTCTCATCTTGTGCCCAGATTACTACACTTAGCTCCTGATGAGCCTCCCTGCCTCTGGTTTCTTCCTCTCCCCTGCACCCCACACACTATCCTCCAAATCCCTCCACCTGCAGCCAAGAGCAAAGGGTGCTCTGTGCTCTGTAACCCATGAGGCTCGACCTTGCTGAGATTCAGTTTCCTTAGCTGCACAACAGGAGTTAGAAAACAAACCTTAAGAGATCTTGCATAAGACTAGTTAAAATAGCACAAATAACTTTGCTGTCGCTTCATTTTTGTTTTGTCCCTGTTACCCATGCACATATAACGATTCCTCTACTCTCAAGAGTCTCAACCTGGGCTGCACTTGGGGAACTTCTAAAACTAAGGATGTCAGGCTGGGCGAGGTGGCTCTTGTCTGTAATCCCAGCACTTTGAGAGAATGAGGAGGGTGGATCACCTCACTGTAGGTCAGGAGTTCGAGACCAGCCTGACCAATAAGGTAAAACCTCATCTCTACCACAAATATGAAAATTAGCTGGGTGTGGTGGCATGTGCCTGTAGCCATGGCTACTCAGGAGGCTGAGGCAGGAGAATTGCTTGAACCTGGGAGGTGGAGGTTGCAGTGGGCTGAGGTCACGCCACTGCACTCCAGCCTGGGCGACAGAGCAAGTCTTTGTCTCAAAAACAAACAAACAAAAACTACAAATGTCTTGTCCTTACCCCCAGGGATTCAGATTTAATTGGTTTGAGGTGCAGCCTATAGACATCAGTGTTTTAAAAACTCCTCAGGTGATTCTAACATGCAACCAAGGCATTTTTAGGTCAAGATCAAATGTTCTCTGTAAAGTGCCCACGTGGTCTGGCCAATTTGGCCCCTGGTCACTTTCTAGCATGTAACTGCCACTACTCAGTAAATAATGAATGTAGGTTAATTATTAATATAAGTTAAACAGCAAAAAGCAAATTAATGACAGGATGAAAAGCAGTAAGATAGTCTTTTTTCTTCTTTCAGATAGAAGATCGAAAGAGTTTAGAAATGAACTTCTAAATCACATGCTTTAATTTATAATAGTCTTAATAATAATGATGATAAGGGTGATGCTAATAATGTCCTGTGTGACAGGCATGGTGCCAAGTGTTTCATGTGCTTCATTTTATTTACATGCATTATATTCCCACTCCCCATTCCCAACATATATGCAGCTGTACAACCCCGCCCCAAACTTTCTTTCTCACTTTCAGACTTTGTCTCATGCTGAATTTCTGTCTGAGAGACCTCTTCCTGTTGGCCTAGTTGAAAAGACCTTCAGGGCCTGAGGCAAGCCCCATGCCATTCACAACATACACACTTATGGAAAAGTAAATCTCTCTCCTACCAGGCCTCCTTCAGCACTTATTTCGTGTGCTACATATTTGGCATTAACTCAACAATTAATTTCCCTAAAACTTCTTCTAGTTGTTTCCTATACATAAGTCTTATTGTCACTCTAAGAAGATTGAGGACTCCAGAAGGACTTGAAGCATCAATATATATGTCAGTCACCAGATATTTCTTGAGTACCTGCTAAACCCTAGGATTGTAGATTTGGCCTTCAAGGAGCTCACAGTCTAATAGGGGAAATTGATGGATAAACAGAAAATTCAGTGCTACCTAACATGTTCTCTATTTGAGGCATGATTGGAGTGCTGTGGGATGCTGAGGCTGGCTGGCGTGATTGGCTCTCCCAGAGATGGGTCAGAGAAGGTGGATTTTGGCCTCTTCAAATCCACTCTCCACTCTGGGAGGCTGACCAATGTACACCTCATCTATGAGCTGACTCTTCAATTCATTCACTTATTTAATCACAGCTACTTACTAAGTCCCTGTGGTATTTAAGGCATGAGCCTAGCCTCAGGGGCTACAGTGATAAACAAAATAAACCTGACTTCTGTCCTGAAGATTATTATCTCTCAGGAAGAGATAGATCTTAAATTGTCACAGGAGATGTGGGACTGAATATATATGCTATGATCTAAATGTTTGTGTCCCTTCAAAACTTATACGTTAAAATTATAACTCCAAGGTGATGGCATGAGGAGGTGGGAAATTCAGGAAGTGACTAAGTCATGAGAATGGAGCCCTCATGAATGGAATTTGTGCCCTTAAAGAAGGGACCTAAGAGACTGCCTAGCCCCTTCTGCCGTGTAAGGACAACGCAATACGACAGTCCTGTGAAAACTAAGAAGTGGGCTTTCACTAGACACTGAATCTGTCTTGATCTTGGACTTCCCAGCCTCTAGACCTGTGAGAAATAAATTTCTGTTGTTTATAAGCCATGTAGTTTATGGCATTTTTTTTTATAGCAGCCCAAACGGACTGAGATAATACAATTACTAGTTGTGAAAATTGCAATGAAGGAAAAGAAGTGTTCCATGAGAAAATAATTAGGAGAAATGTGACATTTTGTGGAAAGAATTTAAGTGAACTAGAGAGATAATTAATTAATAAATGAGTTCAAATGAAGGAAAATTGAAATAACTCAATTTTTAATATTTTTCTCATTATTTCAGAGTGTCTGCTTATACTAACAATAATGTTTCTATGAATGAACAAATATTGTTATCAAATAACGAAGAGAATTCTCATCCTACTTTGTTTTATTGGGCATTGATTGTTTCAGGTGTCTACTTGCTTTGTCACTAATATCCTATAAGTAATCCCTGGTCATGGATTGAGTTATTCTCAGTTTTCTATTTTATTTTATTTTATTTTATTTTTTGATGATCCAAAGTGCTGTGAGCAGGACAGAGCTTCTAGTTAACGATCAACACCCAGTTGCTGAATAAATGATTGAATTTTGTAGGTAATAGAATAGTTGACTGTAGATGGCAAGATCTAGTCTTAGGCCTGGAAGCTGGCAGAACAAAGAAAAAAGTGTGCTGATTTGCATCTCGTTTCAGCTGAAAGAAGTCTATATCCAATAGTCAGTGCAGGAGGCAACATCCACAGTATCTGGCCCAGCCTGTGCCCAGAGGCCCTTAGCAAGCTTGCGTCTGTACTTTCCGACCTGGACACGAGGCACCTCCATTCTGAGGTGCGGGATTGTCACACTCTCTCCTCCTTTCCTGGGTGCCTGCTCTGCACACAGACCAGGAGCTCCAGCAACTCCAGCTTCCATCCATTTTGGCTCCTGCAGAGGAAATTTCCCAGGGAGAAGGAGGTTAGCATATAGCTAAGAAGGGAGGGCCTGTCTAGTGACGAACAGGGAGGGGTGGGTTGGACCCTTGGGAGACGGACTGGCCTCCTCTTCTTGGGTCGACTGCAGCTCGTTGGAGGTGTGAATAAGGCATGTAGGGTCTTTGCTCCTTTGTTAGTCCAGTGGTAGCAATGGCAGTTCCACTGCAGACACAATGGCAGAGAGGCTTTTAATTGCCCCTGGGGTCTCTGTCCAGGGAGTTGCAGAGCTGCTATTGAGGAGGGAGGGCCATCTGTTGCCTGAGAGTGGTCTGCAACCCCTGCTTGGGGAAATGCCTTCCGGTAGCCAACCAAGACCTCTGTGCTCACTGCCTTCACTTAATTTGAAACTCTGGATGGAGTGGGAAGAGGCCACTGGAAGCTCATCTCATGAAATTGGAATCTGCGGTTCTGTAGAAGATGGATAGCGGAGGGAGGCAGGAGGTGTGCTCTTTTGGAAGAATGACACAGAGTCACTGGAGGGTGTGAAGAGCAGGGAGTGCTGCCCTGCTGAGGAGTCAGAGAAAAGGTTTAGCCAGACACCTCTCTGGAGAAGATTGCTAAATTTTAAGGATCTGCAAATAAAAATCCCTCAGACTCTGGCAACGGAGCCGCAGAGGGTAACAGACTCTGCACGGAGCATCCAAACACATGCACTGACTATGGAATATCTGGAAATCTAGCTCAGAAAATCACCCTAGCCTGGGGCTCAGCCTGAGTTTTGGATGCTGTCATATGAGAAGGATAGACTAATCCAATGTTTTTTTTTTCTATGATTATTTATTTTTTTCATCACAATTTCATTTTTCCTAAACGAAATCTTACATGGACCCCAACCTCTAAGTCAGATGAAAGTGGAGCTGCTCCATTTGAAGCTGAATGTCTATCAGGCTCACCCTCCTCCACTGGGGCGGTTCTGAGACCCCAAGGCTCCTCAGATCACAGTGTGAATATCATTGGATTGGATTATCTCCAAGTTCCCTCCAGCTCTGTAATTATACTCACTGATGGGGCAGCCACAGCAGGGCTCTCTGTCTCTTTCTCCTACCTCCGTGCCTCAGTCCCCATAGGCGAAGACTTGCTGGGAAAATTCCCAGGAACTGTGATGGGCCTCCAAGGAATTTGACTGCCCTACCTCAGATTTCCTTGCCAACCCAGTATCCATCAGGCTGAAAGTTCAGTATGATAGCCCCAAGGGCACCTGATATCCATACCTTGCTTGGAGCCAGGTTGATGGAACACATGAGCTGCCTGCAATGAACTGAGTGCACTGCCTGCAACTGAATGCAAGAGGAATGGGACCTCGGGAGCAGCCCTCTGTCTCCTCCCTTTCTGCAGATCATTATGTAATGCCCATTCCTTCTCTGATGCCCACCATGTGTGCAGGTGTCTCAGCATGCCTGCCACTGATGGCACTGGACTGTGGAGAGGCAAGTCTGGGTAGCCCGTACTCCCTCTTCTCTCTGCCTCTATGCTGTGTGGACAGGAATCCTAGAAAGTCACTGATTCTAAGGGCCCTTGGAGTGCTATCATTAAATTACTCTGGCAAAGCTCACATCTGTTCCTTTAAGCCAGGCCAGGTTGATAACCACGAACTGGTACATACCCCACTTTCCAATCCCTAAAATGATAGTTACTAATGTTGTCTGAGACCCTCTACTCTCATTTCCCAAATTTCCTCACTCTTAAGATGTGACTTACTAGGGTGTACTGATTCAGAGATTGGGCCCTGGGTCCAAATCCTCGCTCTTTCATTCCCTAGCTAGGTGACCTTGAGCAAATTATTCAACCTTCCTTCTGCTCTGGTTTCCTCATCTGTAAATTGGGACTAATAACAGCATTTATGTCATAAGGTTCTTGGGGAAATAAACGAGTTCATATACATGCTACTATAATGGCTGTTACAAATAAGGCTTAGTTACTTTTTTTGGTCACTGATCTTTGTTCCCCTTGGGAATGCTGCCTGGCCAATGGGGAAATGGCAGCTGCAACCCAGTCCATATCCTGCTTTAGAAGTCAGGAAAGCCCTGGGCCCTGGAGCTGGGCTGTATCAGTCCAGAGTGGTTTCCTTTTTCTCCCCCAATTCACCCACCTACCAGGCAGTGCCTTTTTCCAGTTCACATAAGGAAGCGGTGTGCCAGGCTTGGCCCTGAGAGTTGTTCTCCCTGGCGTGTGTTCTCTGCATGCTCCTTCCTGAAGTCTTTGACTTTCACTCACCCTCTTGGCTTACCTCTTTCAGCATCCCTCCCACAGGACACAGGCAGTTCACCGGGACCCAGATTCTATCCCCTTTTGCTTGCAAAGGAGTTATCTGAACAGGTAACAACCCAGAACAATCCGCTACCAGTGAAACATCCCACATGAAGCTGTATCTTCTTTTGCTTATTATAATAGACCCTACCACAGGTGTTAACTAGTTTAATCCTCAACACTACCCTGGAGGAAGTTTCCAATATAATCTCATTTTACAGGGTATGTCCAGATGGGAATTGGCAGCATTAGAAATTAAAGATCTGGGCTGGATGCGGTGGCTCAGGCCTGTAATCCCAGCATTTTGGGAGGCCGAGGCAGGTGGATCACTTGAAGCCAGGAGTTTGGGACCAGCCTGGCCAACATGTTGAAACCCCATGTCTACTAAAAATATAAAAATTAGCCAGGTGTGGTGGCTCATGCCTGTAGTCCCAGCTACTTGGGGGGCTGAGGTGGGAGAATCGCTTGAACTCAGGAGGCGGAGGTTGCAGTGAGCCGAGATGGCACCACTGCACTCCAGCCTGGGTTACAGAGTGAGACTTCATCTCAAAAAATAAATAAATAAAAACCTAAAGATCTGTTTGATACCTGAGCTATGCTATCCTGCCACCCATTTAGAACTACTCTGCAATGAGGAAATAACAACTCACCATCATCTCATTTTTAAACCAGGTCTATTACATGAAGATCCCCTTGAATCCTAAAGAAATTGGTGTTTGTAGTTTGAAGTTTAAAATACTTATATTCAATTTTGCATTTAAAGATATTAAGCTTCAAACTACCAACTGCTCACCATGCTGCTACCCCTTATTTAGGTCAGAGATTCAGAAATTCTCGGGGTAGGAAGGATCTTGAGGCTGTCTTGCCCAACCATCCCTTAGAAGAATAAATCTCTTCCATTACAACTCCCTGAAAAGTGCTCATCTATCCCCCTCCCACACTCCTGCCACAGTACATGCAGAAGAAACTTCTCCCTCATTGAGCCCTAATCCCTTTGCTGTAGCTTCTCTCCTTTAGTCCCACAACTTAATCTCAGTGTCCATAGAATACAAGTTTCATGCCCTCTCAAATGGTAGTTTATGTGGGATTTATCCTTCCTGAGTCTTTCTTCTCCATGCCAAAAGTTCCCAATCTTTCCAGATCTACTTCTTAGTACATAGGTTTGAGCCTTCCCACATCACTGGGTCACCTGCTTTCCTTTGTCAGTATCTGGTGAAGTGTGGCACCAACAACAAAGATCCTGGAATGCCAGAGAAGAATCTTAGCCTGGGCTCTTGACCTCTGTTACCCCATCTTTCACTCTGGGGGCATCTGAATCAGGCTCCCACTGTGTGAACTGGGATGAGTGCTTGGCCTGTTTCTTTCATATGACCATTGGGCCACATGGCTTCAGCCCCATTCACCCTGTGCTCAACAGTTTGTTTTCCGGGGTCAGTTGTAATACCTTGGATTTGCCTATCCAGACTCCTTTGTTTTTCCCTTTGTGTTTTCTTCATTGAAGTAGACAATTTAGGTTAATATATACATTGATTAGGTAGCCCATATGCTTTGTCATCATTGTATGTACCATACAAGCAGTTTCACATGCTTGAAAAATTGGGGGCTTAGGAATTGTAACATGCATAGAGATTCTTGGGGCTAAAAGGAAACTTAGATGAGAATGCCAAACCCCAGAAAGGTGTAAATAATCAGTGTCCCACAGTGACTTAGTAAAGTAGCTGGGATTCATATCCATGTCCCCAGACTTCTTTGTTTTTAAGGGATGGACTTTTTAATGCTTGTTTGATAACTTTCTTCCCTGGTACCAGTTGGTTCATGTTGCAGCTATCTGCATTTAACCCTTCCTTGCCCAAACCTTGTTTTTAGTCATAACTCCTTACACTATAATGGCAACTACCTATCTCTTTTAGTGAGTTGAATTGTGTTTCTCCAAAAGATATGTTCATGAAACATATCTGTGAACATGACCTTATTTGAAAATAGAATCTTTGCAGATGAAATCACATTAAAATGAGGTCATGCTGGATTAGGGTAGTCCCTAACCCAGTGACTGGTGGTTCTTATGAGAAGAGAAACAGTGTTATAGAAGGAAGAATGCCACATGAAGGCAGAGGCAGAGACTGGAGTCACGCATGTATAAGCCAAGAAATGCCAAGGATTGCTGACAACCCCCAAAAGACAGGAGAGGGGCATGGACCATATACTCCCTTGGTCTCTGGCAGAAACCAACCTAGCCAACACACTTGACTTTAGACTTCTAGCTTCCAGAAGTCTGAAACAATATACTTCTGTTGTTATAAGCCACCCAATTTGTAATGATTTGTTATGGTAGTCCTAGGAAACCAGTTCATTCCTCTGGGAATGAATCCTGTTGTTCATATACATCTTGGTGAAAAAAAATTCTCCTCTGAGAAAAGGACTTGATGGCAGAGAAAAAGCACAAGAACCACTGAGTGTGAGGAGTGAGTAATAGAACTCTCAAGGGTGGCTCCTGGGTAGTGGCTAGGAAGGCTCAGAAAAGAGGGACTGGGAATCCCAAAAGTTCTTTCTGCACTGGCCCCTTTGAGCTGGGCCAGGCTGGAACTGGGTGGGGAATGCATGGGCCTTACCTTTTAACTGTGTTTGCTCACAGGCAGGGCCCTGGCGACCCACGGGGCACTGGCACTTGCAGCTGGTGCCCTCGAGGATGGGCACCCCATTGTTGAAGCAGGGCCCACAGCGGCAGCTGTTAAATTCCATCAGATACTGGTCCAAGGCGCGGCGCAGGTTCTGGCGTTTGACCTCTAGAGGCCCCAGGCTTGTGTGTCTCAGTAGCTCATGGATAGGCTGCACCTGTGGGCACAGAAAGACCACATGGCTCCTCTCTGGGCTCTGTGTACCTTCCCAGAGCCCAAGAACTGGCTACCAAGCCCCTAGAAGGCCTGCTACATGTCAGGCACAGACACAGAAACCCACCCTCTCCCACCACCTTGGATCCTCACAGCCACTCTGTGACATAGGTGTTAAACTCCTCCCAGCAGAAGACATTCAGGCTCAAAGTGTTTAAGTGACTGGCTCAGAATCACACACTGATTTAGAAATAATAATAAGGATCAGGTTTAGAGAAGGGTTGTTAAGAGTCCCAGGTTACACAGCTGGGACATGAGCCACATTTACCTACCTTTTACCATGTGACAGACCTTTCCCCTATATCATTTCCCTTAATCCTCACAATAATCCTGGAGCAATGTGTGCAATCCTCACAAGAATCACCTACTTCACTTGAAACTTGTGCACTCCTAATCCCAGAGTAATAAGTGAGCTTAGAAATTATTTGTGCCAATTCATATGCCCCCTCCACCATGTTTAAGAAGCAGAAAAAGTGTGTGTTTTGATTGTCACCCTTCAATGCAGGAATTAATAACATCCTCGATAGGTAGAGTTGTTGTCATTGCTGAGCAATTCTCCTAATGATGTAACCGTGGCAGCTACATGTGGCTGGGTGGGGTTTATTTACAATTGATGCAACCCATTCCAGGCGTGACCATAGTTCAGGGTTTCTCAACCTCGGCACTATTGCCTATCAAGTTGGATAATTCTTTATTGGCAGGAGTGGGCTGTCCTATGCATTGTAGGCTGTTTAGCAGAGTCCCTGGCCTCTACTCACTAGGCGCCAGCAGTCCCTTTCCAGTTGTGAAAACTAAAACTGTCTCCTGACATTGCCAAATGTTTCTCAGGGGGAACAATTGCGTCGACTGAGAAGCAGTAGATGAAGCACAAGCAGCATTGAATCTGGAGCCAGAAAACCTGGCTTCAAACCTCAGCTACCCTGCTTCCAGCTGTGTGATCTTTGGTACGTGACACGCGGAGCCTCCTTCTTCATCTGTAAAGGGAGAACAGTCATCGCACCCTCCAGGATTATTGTGAGGATTAAGGGAGATGATCCAGGGGAAAGACCTGTCACATGGTAAAAGCCAAGTAAATGTGGCTCACTTTCTAACTATATGGCCTGGGTCTCTTAACTCCCCTGTCTAAGCCTGATCCTCATTATCTAGAAAATGGGAATAATACTTAATTCCCAGATTTCTTATGAGGATCCTAAGAAGTCCTGAATGTGAGATACTACTGTACAAGTGAAGAATGACATAAAATAAAGCACCATTTTTGTTAGATGCATGTGATAATAGAAAAAAAAAACCAAAAGCCTGTGTTTTTCAAACTGCATGCACATATGGTGCTTATCTTCAACATGCTTATAATGTTACACATTTTAAAACATTCATAAAAGGAAGGATTTTCTCTAGATCTCTCATTTTAAAGGAGATGAGTCTGGGGTCCCCAAAGGGGAAGTGATTTGCCAAGGTCACAGAGCAAGGCAGCAGTGGGACTGAGCCACATTAAGGCAGTCTCACTTTCCTGGAAACAGAAGTCAACTGAGGGCACTGGCAATAGCTTTGACTGGGTTCCTGGAAATGTGTACAGAAAGACCTGTGGCAAACAGAGTTTGGCCTGTGGTCAGGGGCTGCAGCTGAGGTCAGCAGGCAGGTAATATCAGGACTGATAGGGACCCCAGCCGAGGGGAGAAAACCACTTACTGAAAGTTCAGGAAATTCAGTCCCATTGTTAGGAAGTCAGTGTACAATAGGCTGCCCTGTTGGCCTGGTCAAAAATGACTGTTAGTTCCAGGGAAGGCCAGGACCATCCGGCAATTTTTCTTTGACCTTCCAGTGGGGCTCAGCACCCAGTTCCCCACCTCCGATCTCTCCCTCCCAGGAACCACAGGAAGAGAGGAAGCACTCCATAGGGTGGGCTGGTGGAGTTGAAGGAGGAAAGACAGGTGGCAAAAAGGGATCTTAGGATATTAGAGCTTGAAAAGATATTGGCAATGATCTTGTTCCCATTTGCAGATGAGAAAAAAGACTCAGAGGTCAAATGATACAATGTAGTGACAGAAGATAACGAATAATAGTACATCACACAACACAACATAGCAAAATAACATGACACAAATGTAACATAACGGGACTCCCACATCCACTAACTCCAAGTACTTGTTATAAATAAGCACTGCTGAACTCTGGGGGATATGCAAGTGAATAAGATTCTGTTTCCACTCTGAACATTAGGCTCCAAATAACTCCTACCTGTTCTGCTTGTCTGTAATCTCTCTCTTCTTCAAATCACCCTTTATTGCCCTGTGAGCATTCTCTTTATAAAGCACAGTGCTAGCTGTGTTACTCCCCTGCTCTAAAACCTGCCTGTGGCTTTAGAGGTGGCTTAATGCATCATGTTCTCAGGGGGCAACATGAATTGTGAAGAGACTGAGGATGTTAGTGTCAGTCAAACATGACTTGAGTTGGACTCTATCATTTGCCAGCTTTGAGATCTTATGCTGAACCTGTTTCTTCAACTGGCATTTACTAAGTAACCTCCGATTTCCCAAGTCTTGTGAAATATCTTTATGTGACAGAGAAGGAAACTGAGGCTCAGTGAGGTAAGTAACTTGTCAAAGGTCACACATTGAAAAGATGGCTGAGATGTGACCTAAATTATGTCCTTCCCCTACCTCCCACCCAATCCTGCTAAAGTCTGGGTTCTTTTTTTCCAAAAGACTGTATTGGTCTTCTCCAAATGATGGCCTTCAGTCTTCCCAGAGAAGTTTTTCTCAAGGCAAATATCAAGTTCACCTATTGCCTGTGAAAGTTTATATATTACTCCTGATATCAATTTTACAGTTTTTGCTCAAATCACTAATAGCTTGATGATAGCAATTTTCAAACCCTGCGTGAATTATGGTTGCGTGAAAATGGTCTCTTACTTATTGAAGAAGAAATGAAATCAAGGTTAATCCATCTGACCTCTTTCTTCATAGAAAGCAGGGTGTTAGAATAGACTTCTTGGTTTAACTGTAGGCATATGTTTTAAGAGGAGGACTGTATCCATACCTGGATTTTAAATATATGTAGAAAATTAGGCAAGGGTGGAGAGAAAATGGATGAGAAAATGATGTTTTGCTTCAAAGTCTGAAATGCAGTCTTATTTTTCATGGACTACATTGCATATTGACAGACGCAGTTTGGCAACTGCTAGAACAATTACTCCCTTTGTGATTAGAATACAGTTTTCCATACTTTGAGACGGTAAGCATTTAAGGCAGGGTTTCTCAACTTCAGCATTATTGACACTTGAGACCAGATATTTCTTCGCTGTATGGGGTTGTTCTGTGCATAGAAGGATGTTTAGCTGCATCCCTGGCCTCTGACTCCTGGATGCCAGAAACACCTCCTTTGCCCCACTGTGGGTCATGAACAAAAGACAAAAAATATCTCCAGATATTGCTAAATTTCCTCTGTGGAGCAAAATTGCCCCTAGTAGTTGAGAGCCACTGATTTAAGGGAGGTGCTTGAATAGAGAGAAGTGAGAACTGGATACGAAGTCCAAAGGTCTGAAATCCGAGCATTGCCACCTCTGAGTTCTGTGACCTCAAACATTTTCACTTGATTTTTCAGAGGCTGTTTCTTAATCTTTTTAATGGGAAGGAATTGTATTTATGCCAAAGGTTCCTGTAATGGGGAGGTGAAATAATTTTGGAGTGCAGTAACCAATTGCAGCCTGGGTCCAAGTCCAACCCACAGCTTGTTCTTGTATGGCCTTTGAGCTAAGAATGACCTTTATATTTTTAAAGAGTTTTTATGAAGAATAGAAAGAAGAAGAATAACTACTAGTAGTAGTAGTACTACTTTGTGTATCACAGCTTGTATGTGGCCAACAAACCCTAAAATATTTACTGTTTGACCTTTTACAGAAAAGGTTTGCCACCCCCTAATTTAGCCCATGTGATTTTTAAAGTCTTTTATGTAAAAATGAAAATCATGATTTGCCGAATGTGGCCTAATGCTGAGGAACTTCTGAGACGGCCAGTGTTAAACTGGGCACTGATCAGATCATCAGTTTCTGACCCCAGCTCCCTAGTGGCCCGGCTCTGAAGTCATGCACTCCGTGGAGTCAGGCACAAGCAAGGCCGCTAGTTCAGTGTGCCGTTACATTTAATCTTGTTCTTTGATGGGCTCATAATAAGAAATATGAAATGATCTGGTCTGCTTCACTTTCATTCCTCATGGACATAGAGTTTCTTCAACTGCGAAAAGACTTACCTCAAAATCGATAACAACAGGATTATACTTTAATGACCTCCCCCAGGAACGGTATGTAATGGTGCTACTGTTGTGTGCCAAGGCGCCGCTCAAACCAGAATTGCCACCTCGCACCCGAGAAATGACGTTTTCCACAGCCATGGCCTTTCTGTCCCTTTCTGCCATCAAGAGAATAAACTGCATTAGCTCATTTCCCCAAAAGCCCAAGGACTGGTTGACAAACCCCACTAATGAGATTCAGAAGAAAATTGACATGTTTTTCTTAGATATTTGCCATTCTACTACTCTTCTGGGTTAGCTAGCAGGGAAAGGCAGAAAGGAAGGACCTATACTCAGAAAATAGACCCATCCTCTGGAGTCTACTGGGAGGACAGCCCAGCCCACAAAAAGGATGGAGAGGACAGGAAATGGGTGGTCATTCATTCATACACTCAATCATTCATATGTCAAATGTCTTCTCAGTGCCTATTACTATGTGCCAAATAGGTTCAATCAAATATTGTAGGTGCCATAGATGTTACTATGGGACTCAGTGGGCACAGTGAAAGAAACTAGTCAGATGTACAGTAGGAGGTGTGGGAGACAGTGAGGAAGAAAGGTAAGTTGTCTACAAAGGTAAGTGAGCATTTGCCAGGTGAATAAAGAGGCTAAAAAAAAAGAGAGGAAGCAATTTGACTTAGGGCTCTGAGGTACAGGTAAAGTAATGCAATGGGAATAGCTTAAACCTGTTTAATACGTATTTCACCCACTGCACTGTAAAATTCTTCATTATCCCTGTATCCTCTGTGTCTCCCACTTGAAAAAAAAAAAGCTCAATACCTGTTTGATGAATGAATGAGTAAATGAACACACGAACACCCCAATTGACTTGTTCAGGAAATGCCATAAAATATTCCTATACAATCCCTCTCTAATAATTATTCTTTGAGCTTGGACTCGGTAACCATATTCTCCTCTCTCAACAGCCTTATTTCCTCCCTCTGAACTGTAACATGATGGGCCTTCATTCAAACAGCCCATTTTCCAGATTCCTTCCATTCTAGTTCTTACTTGGAGCTTTGTCTAACACTTGAAATCTAGGAGTGTTCCCTGTACAAAGGTAAATATTTCTAAGGTGATTTTCAACCCATGGTAGATTCAAAATAGAGCCACTACAGGTCATTTGTTTGTGGGTATTTAGCATCTACTCAGTCTGATCATTGACTAAAATGAAATCAATTGGGGAAAAAAAACAGCTTCCATGTCTCAGTGTGTGTCCAGAGGAAAGCCTGGCTTCTCTTTTAGGGGCATCTATTGCTAAACACTTGCCAGTTTTCCCATCTCCAAATCTTTTACAAGATTCTGCTGATAAACTTCCACCAAGATTTAGGCTGCCTTCATAGAATGCATAGTCAATACCCAAGGAGCCTCCAAAACATTTCATGACATCTGTGCTTGTAACACCTGCAACAGGGAGACAGAGAAACACAAAATGCTGAGTTAATAAAAGACACTTGATATGGTACGACTATGTCACAGTAGTAAAAGCTAGCTTCAGCTTTGGAATCCAAAAGGTGTGGATTGAAAGCCTGGTTCTTTAATCCAATTTCAGTTTTCTCTTCTGCATGGTTCCAATCAAAATAATTCTTGAAATGAAAAGAGATATGTAGTGCACATACTAGTTGGTAAAAAACACTAGCACTCTTTCCTTTGGCCATTTTTTATTGAGCAATTTTGAGGCAATAATTCTATCTCATCCATCTGCATTTGCCTCCATGCCTACCTTAGTGCCTGGCCCCTGATGGGTACCATTACTCTTAACTTTTGCATACATTTACCCCTCTTATAAATGCCTCTCCTCCTCCCTTTCCATCATCATTCCAAAGGCTTCCATTCAAATGTCATTTACTTCATGAAGTACTTTTGGATCTGAATAATTCCCTCTTTCTTCAGAGCTACTAAAGTTCTCTGTGTCTGAATGATCATCTTCATCACAATTGTTTTTGTCTATGTCCTCATTGCACCCCAGAGAGGCCAGAGTCTTGCTTGAAGATGCATGGATCACCATGGAAAGTTTACCTGCCTTTCAGATCCCATAAAGACTGTCAGGCCCACATTAGCCATCTCTGTATTTGTCTACATCTGAGAACCCACTGAGGAACCTGAATTTTGCAGATGAAGAAAATAATTCTCAAAGCAATAAAGCCATATTGCTACATAAATAAACAGACGTGGATTTCCAACCCTAGGTCTGCCTGACAAAATAAAACTAGATAAATAGACTGGAGGAATATTTACCATGCTGCAGAGTTCAACCTTTTCGGTAGCTAAAGGGGTCTTCTGAAAGTTTTAAACCTAAGTTTGTATTTTGAGACATCATTTCCTTAAACTATAACTATACAAAATAATTATTTCCAGTCATAATGTTATTCTGTCAACCCTAAAGGAAAAATAATGTAGATCTGTCATTCAATTGAGCTAAAGATTAGATTCACTATTTTCAAGGGAGTACTGAGCATCAAAGTTTATTTGCCTGTGTCCCCATTAAACTGCAAACTCTACGAGGTCAAGGATTTCTGTCTAATTCACCATTGCCTTGTCAGCATAGCAGTGCTATGTGTGCCATGTTCGGAAAGTATTTTCAGAATAAATGATTGATGAATGAAAAAAACATGTAAATAAATTAACGCCCTCAGTCCTTTGGTAAGGGTTTCTGATAGAAGGAAACTTAGAAGTCATAAGTCCTAAATTCAAATTCCAGTCACTAACACCTTGTGTGATCCTAAAAAAGGTCCATGATCCCATGGGACCTCAGTTTCCCATTTATGGAAAGAAGAGGTTGTTATCTCTAAGACCCCTTTCAGCTGCAGCCCTCTGTGACTCTGTGGATATCAGTTTCTGAGTCACTCCTGAGCTGAAAGTGCCTGGGGGAAGTGATGCTCTGAGCACTGGCACTTAGCACCGAGCAAAGGTGCTTCTGCCATTTCCATTCAAACACTTTTAATTTTTAATGCATTACTAATTGGGGGAAGATTTAGCATATTTAATTGTTTTGATTAAAAAATGCTTCAACAGTGATAAACAAAAGTGGATGAAAAGAATTCACAGGCAGAAGCCAGAGTGATTACTTAGGTGAGTGGTGGAGTGCTGCTGCATTAAAGCGACAGGACAGGCTGATTAATGGGGGCTGGAAGATGCCTGTGGTGTGATTATGCTCATGAAGGATCTGCCGACAGCCTGCCACGTGCTGCTGGGAGAAGAGAATTCCAGCCTGACTTGAGCAGCATGACTTGACTGCAGAGAATTGCCATCTGAGGACCCCAAAGTAGGTACCAGCCAGCAAGGGGAGTCTGTGACTTACAAAGAATCATGGAGAACCTGAGAGCCGAAACACTCTTAGACACCTAGCTCATACTTTTCGTTTAAAACTGAGATGCCTGAAGTTTATGGAGGTTAATTATATTGCCTAAGGCCATACAGTTAAAAAATGGTGAAACAGATTCAAGCTGAAGTCTGTCATGTTTAGAAGCCTACAGTATTTTTATAATCTCAGTTACTACCTCAGACTGGATTCTGCCATCTGAGAGAAAAATTTAGTAAGCACCTACTGTGTACCATCCCCAGCATATCACATATTGGGCAATGTAGACATCTTGAGAATATAACTAACATGAATATGATGCAAATCTGCAAAGGTAAGGTCCTGCCCTTGAGAAGTTACCAGGCTAGGAGCAATGTCTTAAATGAAAACCAATCTGTATCCTGACAGTTGCTTGTTTCAATATACCAAGGCTAGAAAGGAGTCTCTCATCAGAGGCTGTAAGAGATGCCAAAATTAGAGCTGTCTACAGTGAGCCTGTGGGAAAATGGGACTAATAACTTAGGGTCAGGGCAGGGGAAGTAAAACCTGGTACCAAAATCCAGGAGTTGAAAATGGCATTGGAAGCCAAGACTCAGTACCAGAGAGATAAACACAAAGAGTTGGGGGTGGGGGTTTGGGGTGAAAGGAACAGAGAAAGGTGTGGAGCTACTGTAGAGAACTTGCCCAGATGGGCATGTAGTGTGGATAGACTGACTATATTCATGGAACCAGGTGATCCTCTGCCATTGCTCCATCTGTATCCCATCAGGCTGGACTCCTTAGGTTTAACTTTGGACCAGATTAAACTGTAGTTTGTTCTGGGCTTTTGAACTCAGTAATCTATGAAGTTGATCAGTCCCAACCCAGGCTATACATTGAGGTCATCTGGAGTGCGTTTGAAAAGTACAGGTAACGAGGCCCAACCTCTATCAATTCTGATTGTATATTTCTATGAAAGCAGAAATCTGTTTTTTAGACAAGTATCCCAGATGATTCCTCTTCATTGGATCTTGGATCAGATGTTGAGTACGGTGGTCCTGCAGAGCATCTCTGGTAGCTTACCACAGGGCTCTGGCATCCTGTCTCAGTTGGTGCCTTTGTCAATACCTTGAATATAGACCTAGTAGCCAGTTCCATCATATCCACTCAGAATAAGAACTAGAAAAAGCCAAGGATAATTCACTTAAAGAATCAGGATCCAAAAGGCCTCGAAAGGATTCATGGATATTAGTATTCAAGTCTATTAGTCTATTTTCACACTGCTAATAAAGACATACCCGAGCCTGGGTAATTTTATAAAGGAAAGAAGTTTGATTGACTGAGTGCAGAATGGCTGGGGAGGCCTCAGGAAACTCAGTCATGGCAGAGGGGAAAGCACACGTCCTCCTTCACATGGCTGCAAGAAGTGCCAAGCAAAGGGGGAAAGCCCCTTATAAAACCATCAGCTCTCATGAGAACAAACCCAGTATCACGAGAACAACATGAGGGTAACCACCCTCACCAGGTCCCTCCCATCACACGTGGGGATTATGGGAACTGCAATTCAAGATGAGATTTGGGTGGTGATACAGCCAAACCATATCACAAAGCATAGAAAAATGAGACTGAATTGGGAAAACCTTAACATCCTACACTACAGACAAATACCAAATGCACAAGCACAGTGAGAAATAGACACAACTCAGCAGGAGAACAAATGAAAAGGCCTTGGAGTTTTAGATTACTCCCTGCTCAGTAGGGTAATGAAACCAGGTACAAATTATAATTAGTAAAATGAAGGAAGACATAATCTCACTCTCCTCTCCATAGGTTAAAGAAACTCAGAGCTGTGTGCAAAAACACTTTAAAACAGAAGTAAGAAAATATTATTTTCTTCAATGAACATTATCCAGCCTTTAAAAAGGAAATACTGACATATGTGACAATATGGCTGAAGCTTGAGGATGTAATGCTATGTGAAATAAGCCAGTCAAGAAGGATAAAGACTGCCTGATTCCACTTATATTAGATGTATGAATAGTCAGATATATAGAATCAAAGGGTAGCATGGTGGTTGCCAGCGGCTGGGGGCAAGAGGAAAGGCAGAATTGCTAGTCAATAAGCATAAAGTCTCAATTATACAAGATAAGGTCTGAGAGCAACATGTCCCTATAGCTAATAACACTGTATTGTACTGTTAACATTGGCCAAGAGGGTAAAATTTATGTTAAATATTCTTACCATAATAAAATTTAAAAATAGAGAATAATCAAAGAATAAGCATGAGGGTGAAGACCTTCAAAGCCACATCCTTTTGAAAATATTAGAGGGGACTAAGGATGTTTACTTGAAGAAAGGAAAAAAGATTTCTCTTTAAGAGAGACCAGTAGAACTGGATTATAACTCTCCAGAGAGTTGTCTTGAGGAAGAGGAATTAGGCTTATTTGTGTAGTTGCAAGGGCAAGAACTAGGACCCAAAGGACAGAAGCTACAGGAAGGCAAGTTTAGGCTTAGCATAAAGTAGATCATCATCACAGTCAGAAGCCAAGCAGAGATGAGGTGTTTCAGCAGACAGTGAGCTCTCACTATTGCAGGGGACCAAGCTGAGGCTGTCTGTTTGCCTGGGAGGGTACAGGAGGGTTTGAAGGGTAGAAAAGAGCAGTGATCTTTTAAGGTGACTGCTAATGTCATGATCCTGAGACTTTAAGAACATATCAGAATGCTTTAAGAACATTTGAGACAACATCAATAAGGACGTAATGATGTTTTACTGGGTTAGAGGTAGCTGAGAAATAAGGAGGACTAAGGAGAAGACTTGACCTCAGTGAGCTGAGATTCAAGTGTGGGGAAATGGGCAAGGAAAGAGACAATTGTTGTCATGTGTGAGGAGGACTCTGACACAGGGCAGCAAGGTCAGGGAAGGCATCCTTGGGGGTCGAGAGAAGGAGTCAGAGACAAGTAGAACAAATATGGACTAGCCAGACAAAGCCAGGAGTATAATGAAGATGAGAGACCATGCAGAGGACTTGTGTCCTCAGCAGCAAGATGCTACTCAGAAAAGTCAGTGTGACTTAAGCTCCAGAATGGAAAAGAGGGAGATGCAAATCAGTTGAGATCCCTAAGGAAGTACAGTTATTCTGCAGAGGAACATTCATTACACATGGTGAGTGGCAACGGTAGTCCTGAAAGCAGCCTTCCAAACCCCTCATTCCCTGACATTCTGCAAAGAAGCTCAGAGAAAGAAAGCTAGGGAGAAGGAGGAGACAATGTTGAGACTGCAGTCCCATATCTTCCTCCTTCTTGATCCTCTTCAGAGGATCTGGTTCTAGGTGATTTCAGCCATGACAAGAGAGAGCATAGTTGAAGGCCAAACTCTGCAACAGAGGCCTCCTGAGCTAGAATTCCACCCTTGCCCAGTGACTATGTGAGCAAATTGGTTAACCTCTCTGGAAGGCTGGATTGCTTCTCATTCTAGTCTGGTCTCAAGGTGAGCTGTTTTTGTGGCTACCTGATAGGCTAGGAGCCCAAAGGATATGCGTCTGAGCACCATGTCTTCTACTTGTTTCCCATTTGGTCTTGGTGGTGGCGCAGGTGGGAGAATGGTTCAGCAGCCTACCATTCACCTTCTCTGGTAGTGACCTCACACCTCCATGGAGCTCCTGCATCTCTATGGCTCTCAGGCAGAACCATGCAGCTTGATTTCCAAGGTGCCAGAACACTGCAAGTCTGTCCTTCCTCAGATTAAAAGCATTAGGTGGAAAACAGCAGGTTAATGCATTATTTATCTCTTTGCAGCAAACAAATACCATTCATGTTGCTATGATTTATCTGCTACATTGCTTTGCTATATTGGTTGCCCCCAAAGACAGCCTCAGAAGGGGAAAGAGAATCTAATAGTCTATTTTCTGCCATCACATTGGAAAAGATGATTGGATGAAATGGACCATCCACTCACTGTGTTTGAGTACGGCATGTGTGCTTCAAGACCTGATTCTTGGGCCTGTTAGTTTTAGGTGACTTTGGAAAGTTACCTAACAATAACAGTTAATCTTTATTGAACACCTAGTTGTGCCAGACAATTGTTAGGGATTCGCTTATAGAAACGATGATCATTTCCATGTTAAAGATTGAGAATATGAGACACAAAGCCATTAAGTGAATTACATAGGTCACTACCAGAGAAGGTGAATGGTAGGCCTCTGAACCCATAGGTTATACTCTTAACCACCACAATTCCTGCTTTTTCCAATCCTAGTGAGTCTGTAAGATGGGTAAATCCTCCTTGTCCCAGGATATTGTGGAGAGTCTCCAATGAGATAATGCAGCTAAAAGTACTTTACAAAATATAGCATGAGATATTAATCTAGCATGAGATATTACAAAGCTGTTATTTGCATCTTCAATTAAAGAAAGACTGGTGACTCCTAAAACATTTTAGAGACATTGTCTAGATAGGCTGGAGTCAGCCTTCCCCAAGCACTCCTGGGGGGCTTGGCACATGCCAGGCTCTGTGCAGAGATTTGTACACCCAAGAGATGACTTAGAAGCCTGCAGTCTGATAGGAAGAACAGACCAAGAAATTGACAATTACTAAAGTGAGCTAAAACTATGCTGGAGAGAAGCACAGGGATACACTGGGGCATAGATATAGGGCCCTTGGGGAATGAGAGAAGGTTGTCTGGAACTGAGTAGGAGAAGCTCAATTAAAGAGATAAAGGGACTTTCTAGCACCTGCAAAGGCACCAAGGTATTCATTTTATTCTCAGCTGGTTGGGAAGAAATGTGAGTTTTAATGGATAGAAAGAAACACAAAGAGGACAGGTGAGTTAGTTAACGCCTCCCAACTAGCCCAGCCACAGACTCCAGTCAACTTTTCCAATGTGATGGCAGAAAATAGACTATTAGATTCTCTTTCCAGGACAGTGCCTGGAGAAAGAGGGAGGCTGAGGTGTTTTTAAGAATCAAGATTTCTTAATGGACACTTCTGCAGTTAAGTGGTTAGCACTAGAATGGGTGGTGATGACAAGGGCACCTGGTGACTTCATAAACACTATTATGTGCTGGGTAGAGATATTCCATGTGTTAGCTCACTCAGTGTTCACACATAATACCACAATAGGAACAATCAGCCCCATTTTAGAAAGGAGTAGGCTGGGATAGTTTAAACTTAACTTAGATAGCTTGTCACTTGCCCAAAGTTATGCACTAAGTAAATAACAGAATTGGGATTGGACAAAGGCCTGTGTCCAAAGCCCATGTTCTGTATGCCATATTACACTGCCTATGTGACAGAGGTTAAGGATGGCTCTGGGAAGAATGTTGACACCATCTCAGCTTTCCTTCTTTAAGTATGAAGCTGTTTTCAGTGATATCAGAGGTGGAAATTCAAAATCAAAACAAAATCAGAAGGATGGTGCTAAGAGTCTCAGTTCCATGTGTATGCAGATGACTTAAGGGGAGTAGGGACAGAGCCAAGAAACTAGGAGTCTGTCAGTCAATCAATACCATCCATCACCGTGAAGCCTGGTTGTCATGGTAACGGGATAAAGCCTGGAGCTTGTTAGAATCCAGTGACTATCTGTTTGGGTGACTGGTTGGTTAGCATGCACACACACACACAAAAAGGCCTGCTGGGCCATCCCAGAATCCCTGGCCACAAACATAGAACCTTTCACAACAAGGTTCCCGCCCACCTCACCCTCCTCATTGTCCAATTTGAGCTCAGAACATTTAGGATACCACCCCTGACTCTGCAGAGTGTTAGGAAAGCTCTGGAGGCTGCCCAGCATACGTGGGCTTGGATTTGAAACCACCCCAGATAGAAAAATGCTGAGTCTCTGCAGTGGGCCATACTCAGTCGATGGGCAAGACTCTGGGACACAACATTAACAGGATGCACACCGGACAACAGGCAGCTGCAATAGTGTGACACTCAGAGCTAAGTCCTGAGTACACTAAAGCACCTAAAACAGGCTCCCAATCCAGACCTGGGGAGACAGAGAGACTGTCTGGAAGTGTCCTATTTGAGCTAAGCAGAGAACTGAGGATGAATAAGCATAAACCAGGTGAATAAGGAAATGCAGAGGGAGAGGTGCAAAATTCCAGGTAGAAGAAACAGCATATGCAAATCAAGGAGAAAGAGTATGGTAAGTCCAGGGACCAGTACATTGCTCAGCATAGTGCAGCCCAGTGGTGAACAATGAGCTGGAGGTCTATGCATGCTCACTGAAATGCTGGCCTTTTCCATTGCAGAGACTCTCTTACTTTCAGTGTTCACCTTGCATGATCTCTGCAGTTTGCCATCCTCTCTGTGGTTTCTGAGAGGCCAACATTGACTCTGGCCATTGTTTTCATCATGATTCCGGGCATAATCCAGTCAAGATTGTTCTTATTTAGGCCCTGGCCTCAGCAGCACGCCCTTCCATAACCGAGTCCAGCCTTTGAGTGAATCTGGACATTCATCTCCTTTTATTCACCCTTACCTACTTGCTGCCCCAGCCATTTCCATGCAACTCCCTTCTCTTCAAGGCAAACTTCTACTCCTAGTAGAAGATGAGGCTTGAATCTCTTTAGAGTTTAGCAAGTGGGAGAAGAAAAGGTTGTTGCTCCCTCCTTTTTGCTTTTACTGTATTTGTTTCTATTTAAACATTTATCACATTATGTTATTCTTGGCCCCCAGCTGACTGTGCATTTCTCCAGGGAAGGGCTCTGTGTGTTTCATCCCTGTGTTCCCAGAAACCATGGGTGCTCAGTGAGCATTTACTAAATGAGTGATGAGTGGATGGGTGGAGATTAGATTATGAGTATGGTTTCCCACTGAAATTATTTCTTGTTTCCAACTTTGTGTAACAAGGGTAAATGTTCTACTGAGGATCATCCTGAAAGGGAGTTATAATCAAACAACAGCCACAATACATAAATGTGATGGTAATTTAAGGGACTTAAAGTATGTGGCTTAATCATCTGGGCTGCCTTTGCCTTATTTTAATAATGGTATAGTAAATACACAGCCTAAGAGCCCTGTTGCCCTCAGTCCCTGATCTCAGCACTTTCTGACTGAGCCCACATCTGGTGTTCCAATCTTCAACTCAGCAGTCTAGGTAGCATTTGCTTTTAAAACCACTTGTCATCCCTGGGTTAGACACTTCTTCCAGCCTACAACTCTCTGAGGTTCGCTCCTTTGAGTGTCACCAGCCAGCACACTATTCCTGGCTCTGCGGCTGTACTTAAGTTTCAGAACAATCACGTGCTTGTCAGTTTAAACATTAACAATTCTCCCAGTTACAATTCCCAATCAGTGAGTCAAATTGACCCAACATTACATTGAGAAATGGATATAAAAAATAATATTCCCTTAATTATTTGTAAAACCCAATCTACTCACTTTTAAAGCTATCACAACAGTTTGATGCTCTTAGAAAGGAAAATAAATGAAATAAAATAAAATATCTAGGTGTACTGCAAGAAACATTGCACTTAAAATTAGAAACCTGGTTTCAAACCTCACCCTGCCTCTGATCAGCTGTGTTACCTTGGGCATATTACCTTGCCTTTCAGTGCCTGGTTGTCCTTATCTTACAGATGAGCACAGCCATAAAACAGAGCTGGAAGGGTTGCCACGAGGCTTGGCGGAGATAATGTGCATGTAAGGGCTCCGCATGCAATCTGCTACAGACTTAGAACCAATGATGCTTATTCCTCTATTTCCACTGAGATGTATTCTTGGAACCATTTGATTACATGAGACTTTTCAGACCTAGCTCCAGTTGTTACTAACATCTGCTTCCAGCTTTCCCACCTGTCTATCTTCCTGTGATGGTTAATTTCATGTGTCAACTTGACTGGGCCATGGAGTGCTGAGATAATTGATCAAACATAATTCTGGGTGAGACTAACATTTAAAGTGCTAGACTTAATAAAGTAAACCGCCCTTTCTAATGCACATGGGCCTTGTGTGATCAGTTGAAGGCCTGACTAGAAGAAAAAGACTGACCTTCCTCTGAATAAGAGAAGATTCTTCATTTGTTCAACCTGGAACATTGACTTTTTTTTCCTGCCCTTGGACTTGAATGGATATGTCAGCTCTTCCAGAGTCTCAAGCCTGCTGGCCTTCAGACTGGAAATATATCACTGGCTCTCCAGGTACTTGGGCATTCAGACTTGGACTGAAATGAAACCATCAACCCTCCCGGGTGTCCAGCTTGCTGACTGTAGATCTTGGGACTTGTCAGACTCCATAATCACATGAACCAATTCATTGCAATAAATCTCTTTATACTATATATACATTTTATATAAAGATAAATAATAGAGATACAGGTGTTCTATTAGTTCTGTTTATCTGGAGAAGCTGACTAATATACTTCCCAATGCCTCCCTTAAGGCTATTGATGATTTTTCCTTTATTTAAAGTAATTAAATACATTTTTTACAGTTAGTGGAGCACACTGAGTTAAGACTGTGTTTTTAATACTTTCCTGACCACTCTCAAAGTAAGAAATACATTTTACATCCTGATCCAGTCTACATACATTCATTTAAAAAAGGTTTTTTTCTTTTTTGAGACAGGGCCTCACTCTGTCATCCAGGCTGGAGTACAGTGGTGTCAGCTTGGCTCACTGCAACCTTTACCTCCCAGGCTCAAGTGATCCTCCCATCTCAGCCTTTCAAGCAGCTGGGACTGCAGGTGCATGCACATGCCTGGCTGGTTTTTTGTTTGTTTAATTTTTATAGAAATGTGATCTTTCTATGTTGCCCATGCTGGTCTCAAACTCCTGGGTTCAAATGAGCTTCCAGCTTGGCCTCCAAAAATCCTAGGATTGCAGGAGGGAGCCACTGTGCTTGACTTAGAAGAAGTTTCAATACTTAACTACACTTTGTGTGATATACTCTGGTACCTTGCATTCTATTTTATATCATTTTTTAAATGCTGATCATGACCCACTAAATTTCTTTTACAATCCACTAATGGGTTATGGTCTACAGTTTGAAAAATCCTAGGTGAAGACATCCTTGACACATTATAGCAGGTTGCTTAACATTACAGGTTCTTGAGTTTGACTTCACCAGTTAATAGCTATGTGACCTTGGGCAAGTTATTTAACAGAGAATAACTGAGCCTCAGTCCTTCTTTTGTGAATTGGAGATTATATATAACAGTATCCTTTTCACAGGTCTCTCCTGAGAATTAAATGAGATAGTGCATTTAAAGTGCTTACCCCAGTGTCTGCCACACAGTAAATACTCAGTAAATCTTGGCTGTCTTACCACCACTGCTAGCGTATAAGCCTTTCACATGTAGTATAAAATGAATGACAGGATGTATGGAAAAAGGGATGAGTACTAGGAAGATTTAGAAATCTAAATCAGAAGAACTAGGTTCAATACTAACTGAGTCACACTGAGCCATTTACTTAAGCTCTTTGGATTTCAACTTTCTTTCTATAAAACTGGGGGAAATAATAATATAATTCCTCATAATGTTATTATGAGGATCAATTTGAATGCCAGATGTGAATGTGTTATGCTTGACAAATAGTAGATGTTATTATATGTAAATACATTTTGTTAAAGCCAAATAGTGAATAAGAAAATAAATTGCTAGTTCGCTTTGGGTGGTAACTAATTTGGCTGTCCACAGAGTAAATTATCCTTGACCATAATCAGATGATTATGACAAAGAGAAACCCCATTACTTTCTATGTGCCCCCTGATGAGAGGGACCATGTATTAATCATCTTGATATCTAGACAGTGTTATGTGTACTTTGTAAATGTTTGTCGAAGGAAAGGCTAAAGGAATGAATGAAATACAGGAAGGCAGGGAGGAAAGAGGAAGAGGATGTAGAGCTATAATTGGCATTAACTTTAGTGAGGTTTTAAATTCTGTCCCTTTAGCTTTTTAGACATTGTGTGTTAGGTGGTAGACTGGCTGGTCCACAGGCCCTGACTGGAAAGAGATGATCAATAATGGGTTGGATGTATTGCACTCTTGCTGGAAGGGTCTTTCCCAGGGTCACTGTTATCTGGCATCCATCAGGGCCAGGGATGATGGAAAGCAGGCACTGATTTGAGCAGAGTTGTTAACACTTTGAAAGATAGTGATGAGAATTCAAAGTGACCTTGATAAATGGGAAGAGTGGTCTCTCCAAAACTGGATGAAGCTCTGGAGACAGAAATGAATGACCTTGATCAAAGAAATGGGCAGGTGGAGGAGGAGGCATGATTGCTGAGGCTCCAAGTTCATAGCAAATGTACCAGCCACTGCAGGCTGGACATCATGATAATAATTTCCCTCCCAGTTGAGCAATGTTTCACAGCTGAGTGATTGCAGAACCCTGGGAGACAGATCTTCTTAGCCCCACTTTACAGATCAGAGAACAGTTAATGTTCCAGAGTTGATAACTGTAAATTTGGGAATAATAAACATGTGACAATATGTTTATATTGTACATAGTACAGCAATAATAGGTAACATTTTTGAACTCTTACTCTGTGTCAGGCACTAAGCCACATGCTCACATAGATTGTTTCACTTCATGTTTACAGCAACCCTATGAAGTATGTACTGTCATTGCCTCATTTAGAAGAGGAAACTGAGGCACAGCAAGGTTAACTAATTTGCCTGTGGGTCACATGGCTGATAAAGGGTGGAAATAGGACTTGAGTCAGGCAGTCTGACTCAGAACCTACTTCAGCAATTGAAATTTATTGAGTGCTTAATAGCGTGTGGGTCCTAAATAAGTTCACTGATTGCTCACAACCAACCACTCTATGAGGTAGATGACAGTATTTCCAATTTTCAGGTGAGGAAACTGAAAGTTAAGATGATTAGATTATCTGCCCATGATTACACAGTTAGTAATTGGCAGAGTCCACATTTCCAACCACTGTGCTATATTCATATCCTTCATTAAAGGGAAGAAATACCTATTAAACACTTACCATGCAACATGTACTTAGAATTATTCTCAACCAAACAAACCCTTGTTATCATTCTTATTTGGATCTTGAGGAAGCTGAGACTCAGAGAAATTAAGTGTTGTTCCTCAAAGTAATATAGTAACTAAATGATAGAACCAAGATCCCCACCCAAATGTTTCTGTCTTCAAAGTGTGGACTCCTTGCTACCATGTCACCACCATGTTTCTTAATTTCACAGAGCTTGATCAAAATGGCTTTAGTACCTACTGACTCCACCTGAAATCATAATCCATAATAGTAACTGCTGCTTGGACAGTATTTAAGGTATCACAGTGCTTTTTCATGATTATCTTGGTTAATTCTCACAATAGTCTTTTAAAGTAGTTATGACTATCTCTACCTTAGTCATGAAAAACTGAGACTCAGATGTGACATATCAGCTTCTGAATGGCAGAGCCTAGATTAGAAAAAAAATATCTCAGGGAAAAGAATTTTTTCCACTACCACACTGCCTGTCATCTTTGATGTGGCCTGCTGTCTTTGATAGGGCTGCAGAATGCTACTGCTGTTTTTTGTGAGCAAAGCATCAACTCAAGTCATTTTCTGTGAGGTCTTTGCATAGCCCTTTCAATAAGGTCAAGAATCATAGCAGTTTAACTTGCTATTCTTTGCAGGATTTCCATTACAGCATCCCTGATAGAGGTGTCTGATCAGACTCCTTGAGATTCTCTAACTGATAGGAAGCATTCTACTTCATGTTGCAGGTTGAGGGACCCAGGGCTCAGAAGCTGAAACAAGTGTGTCAAGTCCTAGCCACATGAGCCACAGAAGGGGTCTGGAACAGACCACCACCAACTTGGTTCCAAAGGCATTTATGAAATCTCCATCTAACCTCTGATACATTTCTCACTGTGCATGTCTGCTTGGCTGGAGGGAACCTGCAGAGAAATGGCATGGCATGGTCATCAGTAGTATCGGGAATGGAGAGAAAGGGATGGATTGTGGATACTGAGGAGATAACTAATGAGATATGTAGGGGGAGAGAAGGGAGAGACAGAATTTTTCCCAGATTGTGAGTTCCAATAAAGGCAACTGAGCTGAAAAAGAAAGAACCCTGGATTTTAACTCACTTTGCATATTTTTCACTTACTAGTGATTCAACTTTTTTTTGCCTTGTTTCCTTCACCTGTAAAAATGAGAAAACCATGCCTACCTCACAGGATCATTGTCAATATTAGGTGAGGAGACTTGATATGGAGCTTAGTACATAATAAACAGTCAACTATTTTCCACCTCTCTATGTCAGGTAAACTGGGAGGATGGTAGTGTCTCTATAGAGAAAGAATTCAGGAAGAAATGCTTGAACGGTTTGGGGTGAGAAGGACATGAATGCTATTGCTTGGAGGTGCCAGCTTCCTGGTGGAGATGCTCACATGCGTATGAAAATATGGGCAGGGATTCTGGAGAGGAAAGAGGACTCTAAACGGAAATGTGGAGGTCACTCACATGATGATACAAGTTGGAAGAGTGGAAGAAGCAATGAAAATGCAGCTCAATGCGTATTCATGGGGCACCTACTGTGGGCCCAGCCTTGTGCTAGACACAAAAAGTACCCTAGGGACAACAGGCCTAGGACTTGTACATTAAAGTGCATAGTCTGCAGAAAAGACAAATATATAATTGCAATTATTATAATATGCATTCAAACATGTATGTATATTTAGAGTCCTTTCTTTGCCTCCAGAATCCCTACCATGTTTCCAAATGTCTGAGGGGTGTCCTTGCCATAAAGCTGGCACCTTCAAGCAAGCACATCCTGTCCTTCTCATCTCAATGTGTGTATGTGTACATGCACATACACTCACGTGTGTCTATGATAAAAATACAATTTAGAGAAAGGAGTAATTGATACCTCACAATCCACACCCAGTCTATCTATAAATTCCTTAAATTCTACTTTCAAAATACATCCCAAATCTGTCATATTCTTTCATGTCCATTCTTTATTTCTTGCTTGGACATCAGCAATGCCCCTAACTGTTCTTCCTGAGTCTACTCCTGCTCCTCTAATCTGTGCTCTACATGGCAGTAGAATGATCTGCTGACCCATTGATTAGACCAAGCACTGCCCTGTGGATGACCCTGCAGTGGTTTCTCTGCCACTGCAGATATAGTCCATACTTCTTACCATGGCCAGCAAGACCCTCTGAGGCCTCTTGGCTTCTTCCAACCTCCGTTTCTGCTATTATTCCCTTATCCCAAGGCTTCTGCCACACATACTTTTTTTCCTTTCACAAAAACACCACACTCCTTCCTCAGAGAGGGCCTTAGTACAAGCTGTTCACTCACCCAGAACACCTTCAGCCTTGTCTTTGGCATCTCCTTATCCTTTGAATCTCATCTCAGTTTGGATTTCAGTTCCTCAAAGAGACTTTCCCAGATCATCCCAAACTAAGTGAATATCTTCCCTCATCCCCTGCAGTTAGTCTCTATTTCTATAACCCGTTCATTTTCTACATGGCTCTTATCGCAATTTGCAATTACACATTGATCAAGCCCCTACTCTATTCTAGGAAATGAATACGCAATGAACAAAAATGATTGGAATGAACATTCTAGAAAGAGGAGATTGACAATAAACAAGTATTTGAGCATGGTGGCTACTGATTTGCTGAGAATTAAAATAGGGTGATATAACAAAGAGAAACTGGACTACATGGTCAGGAAAGTTCTCTCTGAAAAGGTAACACTTCAGTAGAGATCCAAATGATAAGAATACTGCTCTACAAACATCAGAGGAAAGCGTGGTTCTGGCAAAGAAGACAGCTAATATGAAGACTCTAGACTAAGGTAAGATTGGGATGTCAGAGAGTTAAAGGAAGAGCAATGACGACAACTCCTGAAACAACAACAAAGAAAGAAAGAAAAGAAGAGCCCACCATACTCTTGTGGTTTCCAGGTGAGAGATAACAGTGGCTTGGACAAGTGACACAGAAATAGAGGGAGAACAGGTGATGCATATGCTTTAGAAGTAAAGTCAACATAGCTCGTTGATGGGGGCAGGAAGTAAAAGAGGACCAAGGATGACATCTGGACTTCGGCTGTTTATTTTGTTTCTTCCACTGGATTGAGAACTTTGCAAGAACAGGGATCATACTGATTTTGTTCTTTTCACACATGTTACAAACTCAATGGACATGGTTGAATGAATGAATGCATAAACAAATGAAACTATGGGAGAAGGAGTGGAGCAATGTCAGAACAGGTTTCACAGAGGTGGGGATGACCCTACAAGGTTCAAAAGGATGAGTTGAAGTTTGTCAGGTTGGCAAGACAGGGAAGAGCATTGGGGGATGAGAGAACAGCATGTGCAGAGGAGGCCAGAAGCATCCAACTGAACAGAACAAGGGCACTGAAGTACTCAACCTGTCCAGAGAAGTCAGTCACTATTTCTCTTTTGCATATCTTAATACAAAGACAAATAATGAGAGTTCCAAAGAAGGAAAGAAGGAGGGGAAAAAGTCTAAATCTAGAAATTTAAGCCTCAAACTGTACTGATACCTGCAGAAGGTAGAAAGCTGTCAGTCACAGCCCTTGAGGAAATGTTAGAATCTCATTGAAGTCTAACGTCACCTCCCTAACATCCAAGACTTCCCTTGATTTTTGATGCATGGTTTCATGCTGTCTTTTGGGGAGAAGCTTTTGATCTAAAGGGCACATTAGAAGAAAACAGCCTCGTGCATCCTCTGGGATGAACCCAGAGAGGATCTGAGCAAACGCAAGGACAAAAGATTCCCCCAGAGCAAACCAGTGAGTATGTTCACTTAAATCATTCCATGCCAAGCTCAGCCCTTTGCAGACATGAATGTTCACCACACAGGATGTCTCTTAGAAACAAGCACTTAATAGAATATAAATTAACAGCATATAGATCAAAGCTACAGAGAGAGAAAAAGACAGTGACAAAGAGGAAAGAGAAAAGGGGAAGAGAGAGACAGAGAAAGGTGCCTAGAAAGAAAGGGAATGAGACAGAGGGAAAGAAAATAAGACAGAGAGAAAACTATTAGGTTGGTGCAAAAGTTGTGCTTTTTAATGGCAAAAACTTCTAATACTTTTGCTCCAGCCCAATATAGCAAACATCAACATGGAGAAAGGGGGTATGTGATTCTGTTTGTCAAAGGGATAGAAGGTAGATATTTTTGTTCTTTGTAGGTTAATATGTAAATGACATTCTGCTTTATTAGCGGTCTCCAGCAGATGAGGTGATGATTAGCACATTTCCATATTTATAGAAAAGCAACACTAACTTTCCGGATTTATAGAAAATCAGCTCGTCACAAATAGCAAATTGTGCTATTATCGACATATGGTTTTCTATAAACAGGCTGAGGTAATTATCCCTGGGACAATTTGTCGGTGGGCTCCTTTTGAATATTAACCACATTGGAAGCCCATTTCAGTCTCACAGATTTTAAAGAGGAGGGGCCACCAGATACCCCAGGCAATTAATTAGTAATCCAGCACCAAAGTTGGGAGCCCAAATGAAAGGCTTATACCACAACATGGTGGAAGACTAGAGGTCCAGGGCTCTGACCCCAGATTCTGAAAGCCCTGGAATAAGTAATTAGCCTCTCTGATGAACCACAGCATTTATGCAGCTAAAACTTGGATAACACCAATTTCTAAGTGGTGTCAAGAAAATTAAATGAGAATATGTGCAATAGCACCTGAAACCTAGTAGGTGCTCAACAAAAGTTAACTCTTTTTTTCCTTTCTCATGCTTTTGAATGATTCTAAAAAGAACCACTTGAGTAAAGTTTTTTAAATGCTTCTTTTACATTTTACATTTTTATATCCATTGTAAGCTACTTATTTTGCATTATGATACAACACACATACACGTTTTACTTAACTGGAAAAGGTTTCTTGAAGTAGTAATTTATCTTTAGTGCCTATAATCCACTATGATATTTTCTGTTCTGTCCTTTATTGTGGTTCAAAACTTTTCTTGTGATCCATACATTGATTTTGAGAACTACAATAGACTTGCAACATGTAGTTTGAAAAATACTGTAATGCAAGAGGGCAGGAACTGTATTTAGATTTCTTCACCATCATATCCCTAGCAAAACACATGATGGATACTCAATAGAGCATTTGAATTATTTTTTAAATGAATATGTAGATGGATGAACTAATGAATGACTCTAGCCAAGAACCTGAATTAATGCTTCATCTCAAACTTCCTGTCTTGGTTTGAACATTCACTATGTATTAAGCCCTGTGTTGAGTGCTAAAGAGATAGAAAAGTGGCAGGCATGATAGTTGCTTTCAAATATCCTGCTATCTGGATAAGGAAGATAATATCAGCATTTGGAAAATTGTTTTTTTAAAGAATAACTAGTGTGGAATTTTATGTATGTGTTGAAGAAGAAGAGCAGCTAGCCTGGGCTGGTGCAGTCAAGGAAACTTCTTAAAGCTGGGAATCTGAACTTGGCTTTGCAATATGGATAGATCTCGCATCTTTCCTCTCACTGATTAAACAGGTCAGTGATTCTCAAACTGTAGTAGCATCAGAATCACCTGGCAAACTTGTTAAAATACAGACAGCTGGCCCATTCCTAGTTTTTGATTTAGTTAGATTTGGGATGGAGACTGAGAATTTACATTTCTAACTAGTTCCAGGTGACGCTATGCTGACACTTGGGGCCCACACATTGAGAAACACTGTTCTCCTAGGTTGGAGTAACATCATTAATGTGATTGATGCTAACAGTCTTAATTTTTAGCCATTCAGAATATTAAGCAAGGAAGTGATATAATCAGATCTGTGAAGTAGAAAGATCCATCTGGTGGCAACTGTTGAGAATAGGTTGGAAGGGGTGAGCCTGCCCCCAGAGACTATTTAGAAGCTGATGCAGTAATAAGTGAGAGATGAGACCCCAGCCTATCTCCGTAGGAGCAGAGATGGAGGAGAGGGGAAGAATGAGAGAGAACTGAAGCACCTTAGAGATCTACTAAAGTGAAAGAGAAGGCAGAGTCTGAGATGAATCTAAGTTTCTAGCTTCACTGACTGACGGCATGGCAATTCCATAAACTAATAATACTGCATTTAAAACAAGTTTTCACATTTTAAATAACAACCCCCCCCCATTAATTATTTTTTAAAAAGTAAACTACAATGCAATAGGAGGCACATAGTTTTAGGGAGCCAGACAAGTCTGAGCTCAAATCCTGTTTGTGGTATTTTTTAGCAAGTCTCACTCCTCTACATCTCAGTTCCCTGGGAATAACAATACTTATGCTATCTTATAGAGTTGTCCTAAAAACTAAATGAGATCACCCACCGCTCATACTCAGTGCTTAGAAAACTTCAAACCGTGACCTGGTGTCTGTGTTGGCTACTATGTGCATAGAGCTTCTGCTCTACTTACGAAGGGATTCCATTTTGTCTTTGTCAAGCACCAGGATATATTCATAAATGCCACCCATGGATCCAGATGTGATGTAATGGGTGCCATAGTCATTGATGAACTTGGCATACATGCCATAATTGTACTGTTCTGGAAGCTCCATTAATGACTGCAGCATTCCTTCATCCAGCATAATGTTGTCCCTCCTCATCTTAAAATGGGCCGTCTGCACCTTTGTGAAGATTCTCATGAAAATGTAATTCTGCCAACAACCACCATTGAATAAAGCAAAAGAACAAAGGGAGCATATATTTTACCATTAGAAATAACTCAAAAGGTCAGCTTTTAGTAGCTGTAAGAAATATAAATACATATATATAATATATAAATATACAGATATATAAATATATAATTAATATATATAAATATATAGATATATATTTAATATATAGATATATAAACATATATTTATAAATATATATATACATATGAACACACATACATGTAATGGAGTACTACTGTATTTCATAAGCACATATTAGGCATCAATGTGTGCCAGACTTCCCCTACACCTCCATCTCTGTTCCCACTGCCCCTGCCCAGGTCACATTCTCATCAACTCTCACCTAGGTGAGCTACTACAATGTTTTCTTCATTGTGCTTCACCCTTCTATTCTGTTCCCAATCCATTCCCACCTCCACACTTCTCCCAGTGCTAATCAAAGCACTGCATTGTGAAACCTCCTTTGCTAATATTACATATCCATTAAAAATTGTGTTTAAGATATCTTTAATGAAATGCTGAAATGTCAATTAATTGAAGTTATTGAGCAAAGATCTACAATGCCTATAGTAGCATGCATTACACTAGGTGCAGAGGACATAACCTTGAACTAGATAGGCACCTGCCCCCATGGAGTTTACATTCCAGTAGTAACCTTGAACTAAGTAATAAAGAAAAGCGGGATCCTCATATAAAAAAATGAGATTGCACTAGAAGAATTTTGGATTGATTTTACAGAAAGATGGCCATCTATGGGCTTTACTTGCAGGCAATAGAAGCCTTGATTCAAAGTGATGATGAAAGTTGGAGAAGCCCAGATGCTTTTAGAAAAATCCAAGTTAACATGCTACAGACAACCCTTAAAACAACAGAGGACTTTGCCTTCAGCTCAATAGCTAATTCTTTGGCAAAGCTCTAGAACTTAATTTATGTTTGTTGTGTACATTAGTTTTTATAACTATATTTTCATCATGCAAGATAATTTTTAAACTCCCGCTGGATCCACAGTCTTGGTATTAATGCTATTGAGAATTTTTAGCAAGCTTCTAATTAATTCAATAAATATTCCTCTAGCCATCTGATTACCTCTCCAGCCTCATCACTTTCTCTTTTCCTTTCCCACCCTGGTCTTCAGCTGGCTGAAGTACTTTTAATCCCAAGTTTTTGTGTGGCTTTCTCATCTCCAGGCCCTTGCATAACTCATTTCCATGCCTAGAGCACCCTTCTGCCAACCTCTGTCTCCCTGTGTCAGGACAATTTGTACTCATCTTTAGGTGTAAGCTTAGATGAATGTTCTTTCCTCAAGGAAGCATTTCTTGACCCCTCAGGATAATAAGCACTTAATGGTGAATGTTTGCTGGAAAAATAAAATATCTTTTGTAGCATACCACCCCTCCTATCTTTTTGGTAAAGAAAGGCTTACTTTACGATTCTTCCAAGTGAAATTTAGAGGGCCCGGCTGTTTCTCTTAACACATTACCATTCTACACATTTCCCTATATGCTCCAGGTAACCATGAAAAAGGATGGTGCAGGGGTGGGGGGGGGGGCAAAGTGATAAGAGTCCTAGTCTTATCATTCAATTTTATTCCCTTTGTGATGATTCCATGTGCAAAAGTGTAATAAGAAAAACAAACCTGATTACCACTGATCAGACATTTCCAATTACACAAGCAAATTAAGGTTCAATTACTACTGTATTTTTTAATGCAATTAAGGTAATACGTGTTCAGTGTATATTATGGAATACTGTGAGACAGACATTATGTTTTAATACCTTCTCATTATACTTGTTTAACTCATTCAAGAATGAAGCATCTTTTGACCCGGACACACCTACATCCACCGTAACAGGGCTGCCAGCCAGGCCTACTCCAATGGTCACTCCAAGTGAGTCAAACTTGTCTTTTTTAACTTTAGAGAGAAGGTCATTTGCATTATCATACAACTCTGAGGCGATTCCAGTATCTGCCAGGGCCTGAAAGGAAATGAATAGATGTGAGCTTTGTTCACATAGAGCCATTTCCCAACTTATATTTGATACTTAAATCTTCGCTTTGTAAAATATCTAAAATTTCAGATTATGGTAAGTAATCCTTTTATAAGGCTAATCTAGACAATAGACTGATACTTGTTAAAATATAGAAAACACAGCGTTGTTAGTGTTTAGTGGTACTGATAAAATATTTACACACCACGTGTGCGTGTGCGCACGCACACACAGATGATTCTGATCAAATGCTATATTGCTCGGAGCATGGATTTCTTTCTGGCTGGCTTATTCTTCCGGGAGAGAAGGCTGGATTCTTGTCTTTGCAACAGTGAGACACAGAAAGCCACATCTGGGCATGATCCTCGGAGGAAAGAAGCAAAGGAAACCTGCAGATGATGATTGTCTTAGGCAGTGATATACTTTAGTGCTGCCCACAATCGTTTAGTTATTTCATTCCAGGCACATAATAGGATTAGATTTCTCTGCTGGCTTGAACAGAGGCTTGGTCTTGGGCCTTGCTTGAGCCAATGAAGTAAGCCTTAGGAGCCTGCAAATAGTTTGCTCTCTAATCACGAGAGCATGTGTTGAAATGAAGCCTCCATTACCTTGAGTCCCTGAGTGTCTGTGATGGTCAGTTTCCTTTCTACCTTTGGATGGACAAGTAGCATAAGCAAGGCATTGTTGCTTTCAGCTGCTGAGATTTGAGAATTCTTTGTTCCTACAGCACTTAGTTCATCTTGCCTGTTACATAGGCCCAAGATCTTCCCTGAGATTAGGAACATGGTGTTATGTCTTCCACTTTGGTTTACCACTGGCCTGATAGAGGGTAGAGGTGGAAGTGGGGTTGGGGGAGCAAACTTCTTAAAAACAGACCTTATAAGCTTGGCCTTATTTTCTGTACTTTTCTCTTTAGAGAAATCTGGGGAAGGGAGAATGTGACTAGATAATTGTTCAGAATCCTAGGATCCTACTCTCTCTCTCTCTCTGGAAAGTGTATAATCTACCTCGTTTTCTAAATGTTCTGTAGCCTGGACTTAGTTCCTACAGCTCTAGGTTTGGATCTTGTCTCTGCCACCAAGTGCAGTAGAATTTGATCCTGACACTTTATCCCCTTGTGTTTCTTTTTCTTAATGTCTAAAATGGGGCAATGATAATATCTACCCCATTATGTTGTAAGGATTAAATGGGAGAATTTGTGTGAAAGTAGAAGGTCTGACACATGTTAAACATTCAATGATGTTTGCTCTATGGAGGCTTCACCCAAAGGATGAGGGGTGAAAGGAAATTAATGGTTATGAGTAGGCTCTTGATCATGAGCTCCAAGTGACCAAGAGACCACTGAATCTTAGGGATGGAGAGAATCTTAGCGATAGAAAGCAATTGGCAAGCACTTTTGTACAGAAGAACCCCTGCTTCACACAAAATCACATACAAAGAGCCAAGACATGAAAATGATCAGTGTGAGCTGGCTTTGGTGAAACAAAAGCATAGGTCTCAGAATCCTGCTCATCTATGCCCTGTCCTGCCCTCCCCCCTACAGATGAGAGAACTGGGCCCAAAGAAGGCAGTGAGTTAGCTGCTAACAGTCTTGTATATAATCTAACAGAGCCACAACTTGGAAATAGGTCTTCTGATTGGCAGCCCAGAGAATAGGGCCTCAGATCTATTTTTTTGATTTGGAATGGAGCCAAGATTTAACAGGTGGGTAGCCATATTTATGATCTGCCTCTCAGCACTCTTTAACACTAAGCACATGTGGGAATGGGTATGAAGGGGACATCAGCCACCAGCAAACTTTATAGAAAACAAAAGCTTCCAGAGCAAGGCATCTCCACCAATAGGCCTCTCCCTCTCTGCCAACCACACCACAAAGCCCTGAGAGCCTCCCTGTTCAGACTTACTTCAAAGTGGTACGTCAGAAAGTTGTAGGGTTTCCGAAAGTACTTCTCATCATCTCCATAGTAGAGACGTTCACAGGTGGGGTCATATCGAAGCTCCCTCCATTCCCCGTTGTATACCGTCTCACACTGGCCCCCGAAATACCTGGCATCATACACACTCTGAGCATCTTCCTGGGTCAAGATATTGTACCTACATTGAAAAAAGCAGCTTCTAAATAACTAGTGGATGCTGGGTTTAATACCTGGGTGATGGGATGATCTGTGCCGCAGATCACCATGGCACACGTCTATGTAACAAACCTGCACATCCTGCACATGTACCCCTGAATTTAAAATAACAGTTGGAAATTTAAAAGGAAAAAGCAGCTTTTAGGAGAGAGAATTGGAAAGGCAAAGGTGTCATAAAATTTTGTCTTCTGAAAGATCTTGTAGCTGGTTCAAGTGACAGTTTCTCAATCTATGTTCCATGGAGCCCTGGAGTTCCATCAAGTAGCTTATGGGCCACTTAAGGTTACACTGGGAGACTAAATGGGCTGGCCTGAGCCTTCAGTTTTCCTTTAATCAGATCATCTAGACAACCCCATTTAGCATCTAGAATTGTACTCCCACATAGGCAGCACCCCTAAATATTTGTTGAATAAGTTAGAGAAGAATATGCACAAATATCATGAATCCAAGGGCAGCAGCCAGTCTGGGCCCCTTTCCCATCTATGCCACATCTAGCTGTGTGACCTTGGCCATATTGTTTAACCTCTCTGTGCCTCAGTTTAGTCATGTGTAAAAGCAGTTCTTAAATACTACTGCCCTCATAGAGATAAATGAGTTGAAACATGTAAAGAAATCATAACTGTGTTCAGCATACATTGAGGACTGAATAAAAGTCATTGTGGTGGTACTTGTTAGTATTAAATATAATCTTTAGTATAAGGGCTCTGCTGCTACAGAAAATAACTTTGAAATATTGCATTCAATTCGTAGTGCTAAGATCGAGAATTTAATCCTCAGTAAGGCCACTGTCTTTGAGGCAGCATGGGATGTTGGAGCGTGCACAGTTTAAAAGTCAGGGAGACTCCTGTTTAATTTCCAGCTCTGCTACTTACTGGTTGTGTGACTTTGAACTCTAGAAGCGCTCTGCATTTTATTTTCCTCCTTTAAAGAATAGACATAATAATACCTACCTCTCATGGTTTTTCTGAAGGCTGAGAATACGAAGCTAAACCAGCAATAAAGTACGTGTTAGGCATTCAACAAATTATACTTACTTTTCCCTAGCCCGATACTCTTCCAGAAATATTTCTCCATACTTCCCTTTCTAGAGTATTTAAAAATCATCTCCCCAGGCTCCATGTTTTAGGATATGGACGGTTTTACCACATTCAGATAAAATAATGTCAAGCAGGTGAAATACAGCTTTAATTTTCTAAAAAGGGAAAGTTAACAGAGTTGGCTAAGAGTTCTAAGACCTGACAATCAAAGCCTCTTATTGCTTGTTTTTGTCTCTCAAACTCCTATTTAACCTTGAGGAGCCAACTCAAATATGTCTTCTATCGACAGCTTTCTTTGCATGCTCTGGATAGACTGCTGTTTCCTCCTCTGTGTTCCCAAGGCATTCAGTGACTACCTGTGGCATAGCAATCATCATGAGTGTGCCCTCCGTGAAAAGACACAAGGCAGGAAAGGAGCAGTAGATAAATTGCAAATAAAACCCACCTCAAAGGAATAAGTGGATAATTATAGAGCACCTGGCAGATTGTAGAAATTCAATGTATGTTAACTTCCTTTTTCTCTTTCTTTCTCCATCTCTTTCTTCATATTAGTGGAAGTGATGTAATAACTACAATAAATTGAATACATACTCTACTAGATGTTTAGCATCTATTAGCTTTCAACCTCATGACAATTTTGCAAATGCAGAAATTGAAGCTCCGAAAAATTAAATAACTTGTCTCTAGTCATAGCTACATTTTTTCCTATATTTTGTTGATAGTAAAATCTGTGTTCCTTACTGCTACTTCCCCCGAAATTTCTGTCTTCCTGACCATTAAATGTATTTCTACCTGTAGCTTATAAATATAGCCTCTTAACAGACCAAACAAAACTCAAAGAAACAGTAATCCCTAAGAGTGTACTATAACCTCTAAGCATAAAGACTACCTATATTTGGAGAAGATGGTTGTGAAAGCCCCAGTGAAAAGGGAAAGGAGTAGTGAAAGAAGTTCTACCTTTTGGAAATCTACTACGTGGAAATATCCACACATGTGCACAAAATTATGTGTACAAGAATGTTCATTGCAGAATTGTGTGTAAGAGGAAAATATGAGAAAGAATCTAATTATCTTTCAATAGGAAGTAGTCAAATAAATTATTAGATAATTATACTATTGAAGAGTTGGAATTTTTTTTTAAATAAAGGGCCAGATGGTAAATGCTTTAAGCTTTACAGGTCACAGGACTGTGTTGCAACTGCCCAACTCTGTCATCGCAGGGTGAAAGCTGTGTTCCAATAAAACTTTATTTGTAAGAACATCAGGCTGAATTTGGCTCTCAGGCCATTGTTTGCTAACTGTGTTATAGAAGACTATGCTGCTTATTAAAAAGAGATAGAAAATTTGGGGGAAAACTTAAAACTGTACTACTAAGTAAAAACATGAAAGTTTCAGACAATATGTATAGCATGATCACATTTATGTAAAATATACCTGTGTCTACAATGCCCAGTACACACAAGTATATTTTCTATATCATGCATGTTGTCAGCGCATTTTTTAACATAATCTGGAAGTATCTTCACAAAATTGTTAACAGGGATTAGCTCTAGGAAGGGAAGAAAGAGAGGGCTATTGGATGGAGTGCAGGTAAGAGAGGATGGAAGAAAACTCTCAATTTTTATTTCAAACATGTATTACTTCTCTAACAATAAATAAAATTTTAATCTGGGAAATACTTAAATCAGAAAATCAGATCACGTAAGGCCTCTAAGATCTGAGATAAATAGAAGAGCCATCAAAACGTCAGTGGTTGGAGTGGAGCAGGACCATTTTACCGGTTTCAGTATTCAGTGTGGGTGAAGCACACTGTTCAGAAAGTGTATTTGAAATGTTTCTAGTTGAATCACGTGGGAGAAGATCCATGATCTGCCAATAAGGAGGGGATTATTTTTCATTTCAACATGTCAATATTTCACACTTCTGTTTATACTACAACCACTTTTGAAATCAATAAGAAACCCCTTTTATGGATGTTGTCATGGGCTGGTTTATGTCTCCCCAACATTCATGTGTTGAAGTTCTAACTCCCAAAGCCTCAGAGGGTGACTATATTTAGAGATGGAATCCTTGAAGGGGTAATTAAGGTACAATGAGGTCATTAGGGTGGGTTCTTATCCAATGTGAGTGGTGTTCTTATAAGAAGGGAAAATTAGCACACAGTTATGTACAGAGGGAAGAACAGGTGCAGACGCAGGGAGAAGGCAGCCATTGGCAAACCAAAGAGAGAGGCTTCGGAAGAAACCACTCTGCTGACACCTTGACCTCAGACTTCTAGTCTCCAGAATTGTGAGAAAGTAAATTTCTGCTGTTTAAGCCACTTAGGTTGTGGTGTTTTGTTATGGCAATCCCAGCAAACCAATACAGCTGGTATGAAAGAAAACCAAATTTTCTCATCTTTTTATATGTGTGCATCTACATGCACTTACAGAGTTCAATACCATCAAGTAGGTGGGCTGTGATCTTAGAGCAATTAACCATAATGAATGAAGGCTGCATTTCATGGAACTCCCACTTGTCCTTGAGTGGGCTGCAACAGAGCTGGGTCACTCTGTGACAATTACTACATCTCCTCATTTCCTTATCTGTAAAGATCCAGCTGATCATATTGATTTGTTTTAATTCAACCAATACTCAGTGAGAGGCTATTACAGGACAAGCTCTGACACAGGCGCTGAGGAGATGAAAAAGCTGGGTCAGAAGCAGCCTCTGCCCTTAAATAGTTTATTTCCAAGTTAGGAGACAAGACCCTAAGCAAAGACAGAGGGGCAGAGGACTAACAATACTAGGATGTCACTATGAGCTAAGCCCTGTTCTGGTACTAGAGATGCAGAGATGACAAGGAGCCTCTAGCCTGGGCAGATGGACACCCCAACAGATGTCACCAGCCTTGTTGGGTAAGAGCTGGGAGAATAAGACTCACGGGAGGCTCTGGGAGCAACAGGAGTGGACCAAGTCAGCCTAGTCAAAGTCAAGAGCAGGGGAGGGGGCCATTACAAAGACTATCTAGAGGAGATGGTACCTCGATGTACTAGTCTGCATGGGCTGCCACAACAAAATACCACAGACTAGGCGCCCTACACAACAGACATTTATTTTCTCATGGTTCTGGAGGCTAGGAGTCCAAGATCAAGGTGTTGTCAGGGTTGGTTTCTGCTGCAGGCTCTCTTCCTGGCTCGAAGACAGCCACCTTGTCGCTGTATCTTCGCATGGCTCATTGGCTATGCTTATGTGGAAAGAGAGAGATCACTGGTGTATGTTTCTCTTCTTAGAAAACCACCAGTCCTCTTAAATTAGGGTCCCACCCTATGACCCCATGTAACCTTAATTACCTCTCTAAAATCCCAATTTCCTAATTCAGTCACAGTAGGAATCTCATGGGTTGTGACTGGCTTTTCTTGTCAGGTGCTACTGAAATTGTTCAGTTACTACATGAAGGTGAAAGTCAACAGGCAGCAACGAGTCAAACTGGAAATGAACACCTTGAACGTCATGCTGGGGACTCTCAACTTGGTAAAGAGCATGGGCTGCAAATGATGAAGAGTGGCCTTAGAAGTCTGGATGCGGGAAAGACATCTCAGTTCTGGGCTCAGATGAAATTGACTCTGAAATAAACCTCCCATCTGCCCCATAGCCTTTCTGTTCTCACTGCCTTCAACACATAAACGTGGGAGTAGGGGGAGACACAATTCAGAGCATAACGTTAGATAAGGAGTTACCCAGGTGGGAATTTGGAAAGAATATTCCAGAAAGAAGAAACCAAACTGATTAAGGCTCAGAAGGGAAGAGTGAGACGCATTCAAGGAACTGAACCTGAACATAAGGTGAATGAAGAGAAGTTAGAATCAAGGCTGATTTCATCTCAACAGATAAAGAAACTGTGCTCTGGGAGCTTTAAGTAAGCAATGGGAAAGTGGGGGTTAAAGCCCCTCTCTGTCTCACCCCATGCCCATTTTCTCTGCACTGTGTCTCACTGTTAGCCCTGGTTATTGCAAGCATCTACAATGCAAAGCAGTTAGTGAACAGAGCTATTGGAAAGGAAAGGACTTGGATCAGAGAAGAGCTATCTTTTTGAGACATCAGGAAGGCTTCATGGAAGCTGCAGCTTCTAAAATGGGCCTTAAAAATGGCATTGGGGTGAGGGGAGATGAGCAGTAGGGTAGGGGGACTAAAAGAGATAGGGCTCTAACGTAGAGGCATGGGGGGATAGCATGGGCAGTGCCATAGGCAGGAACGGGCAAGCCATCTCTGGGGACAATGAGAACAGCTCACAGCATGCAATCCAGAGGAACCCTCCAAAATGGTCCCCTTCTGTCCCCAAAACTAATGCTTACAATTAAAGACAAATCATTCCCTGCTCCTAAATAGCTAGCAGGCAGGGCCTCACCCCAAGGCTGCCTTCTGTGATCCTGGAATTGGTTCATACTGGGTGCAGTCTTCATCCATGGCCCTGACATCTTCACAATTGTCCTCATCAGAGCCATCAAGGCAGTCCAGTTCTCCATTGCAGAGGAGGTGGCGTTTCAGACAGCGACCTGAAGAGGAGAGACTGTGGCTGCTCCCTGGATTCCCCTCTTCCTTCAGATCCACACCCACAATCAGTAAATCCTTCTGCCTCTGAAATACAACTCCCATCTGCCCCATGCTCTTTCTGTTCTCACTGCCTCGGCCTTCTTTCCAGCCTCATGAGCTCCCGCCTGCGGCACCCCCAACTTGGGCATTGCCTGAGTTTCTCTCTCTGTAATTCTCCACATCGCAGCCCCAATGATCTTTCTAAAAGGCCAGTCTGCCTATGTAACTCTTTTGCTCAGTATCCTCCATGGCTCCCCATTCCTCTTCTTCCAAATGCCACAGTCTGCACACCGGTTACCTTCCTGGCCATCACCTACCTCTCTTCCCAAAGCCTTGATGTTGCAAACATTCTGGACTGATTGAGAATCTCTGATCCTCATGTTTTGCATGTTCTTTCTCCTAGAAAGTTCCATTTTGTTTCCCAAGTCTCTACTCAAGTACCATTTTGAAGCCCACCCAGACTGCCCAAAGCAGATTTGGGAACCTCCTGCTAGAAAGTCCCACTAGACCATGCACATGTGTGTGCCCATGGCTATCACACAGTATTGTAATTAACTCCTTCTAGGTCTCTAGACTAGGAATATATCAAGGTAAGGTGCATTATTGTTTTTCATGTCTATATTTACAGCAGGTAACGTACTCTCTGGCACATAATATGTGGCCAATAATATTTGTTCAATGAGTGGATGAATGAATGAATGGTGTCCCTTTTCTAAATGAATCAACAGATGTTCTGACAAAGTTGAATCACAATTACTTGGGCTGCTGGCTTGGCTTAAAATGCAGATTCCTAGGACCCATCCCAAACCCACAGAATGGCGACCTCTAGAGGAAACGCTCAGGGGTATGCATTTTAATAATCCCCCTGGGGAAGTGTTTCACATGTCACTTTTGACAGGCACAGCTGTAATCCTGCTGGAATGCTACTCACCTGTCTCTTTACATTGGAAATCCTGCCCACACTGTTCTTGCCTTACACAAGTTGTAGGACTCGAGCAGCTGGCTTGATCCCAGACATCACCACTGCAGATGGTTCCCCCAAACTTGTTTGGCTGCAAGAGGCTCCGGTATCGGTACTAAATCAGATTTTGAACAAGACACATTCCTGTCAATTAATCATTCAATCAACCAAAATTTGTGCAGTCAGGTCTCAGCTCAACAAGAAATCACTATCTAATGATTGACAGCTGCCTGCAAAGCTGTCTTTTGAGGGATGAGTGTGTATAAACAGTGATATGTCACCAGAAGTGGCATAATCACCAACTGGAATGTTAAATAGGGTCTCCAAGCATCAAATGAAAGGCTTGGACAAGGTATTTCTAGGGTCTTCCTACTTGCTGGGAAGAACCTCTGTTCCCTCTTCTTGAAGCAGTTAAATTCCTATTCATCTTTCAGTAACATTCTGCAGGTTGCTTGCTTCCCTCTCTACTAACACTTGCCATATGAGGTTGCAATTGAGCATCCATGTAGTTCTCCATCTCTACCACCAGTCTGTGAGCAATTTGCATATGGGGGTAGAGAAGAGAGGATCATGTCTTATTTGGCATCATACAATTGGCACTTAATCTAAGGTCAGGTACTCAAGAGGCACGTTTAGAAGACATCTGAGGCTTCTTCTTTGTAACATTTCTTCTGGCCCTGGAATTCCCCTCTTCCCTTGAGATATATCTCCTATGGTTCAGGTGACAATGACCTCACCTCAGTCACAGGGATGTCTGGGTATGAACCAGGCCTGGTTCACCAAAGCATCACATCTGCCTAGTTGTAATCATTGCTTCAGGGATTGATGCATGACTCAATCCCGTCCAATTATAGTTCTCTCTGGGGATTTTATTTTAGAAAAAAACAGCTTCTTTTTCCTGGAATTGTTGTAAACTATGGCCATCAAGTTGTAGATGCCTTGCCTATTATGTAGAAAGTACCCATCCAAGAGATAGAGAGACAAAGAGAGCTCTGAAGACATCATCTGAGTCCCTGGGTCCACCTTTGACTGCAGGTAAAGGAAGGAATTTCAATGCACACCAATTTTGGGACTTTAGGGTTTCATAATCATGCTTTCTGTATAGTGTACAGTGTAGAAGGAGAAACTGAACACTAGGATATTCAAAGAAACATGAAGAACTATTCCTACTTTCAAGAAGCTTAAAGTCTAGTTGAGGACATAAAATGTGTATTAATACGAAACACGCAGTACAGATAGCAACCACACAGTGGCCAATAAGAGGACGTGCAGCCCTGTATTTCCTGGTGCCCCTCTCCCTTGCTCAGCCCACAGGCCCTTCCTTTAAGAATGTTGGTATGTGGATAGGAAAGCAATGATTCAAGCAGCAAGAGAAGTGAGTTTCCTGCCTGAATCAATTTCTTACTTGCTGTGTGAAGTATCAGTGGCTGGTACTTTTTTGATTCATTTCTAAATCTGTGAAATGAGGTGGGTGAGCTAAATGACTTGCCTGATTAGAATGACTAATATTTTTTCACCTGCGTCCTGCAGTTGACAAAGCATGGACATGGGGATTAGATAGACTTGGGTTCAGGTCTCAGATCTGCTTACCTACTGACTATGAGCCAGCTACTTCCCTTCCCTGAACTTCTGTCTTCTAGTGTGTGAAATGGGTGTAATGGCACTTTCCCTTGAAATGACTATGTGACCTCTGAATAAGAGAATGTGTGAAGAAGCCCCCAGCTTTGTTTCTGGTATATTATTGGTGCTCAATAAGCAGACATGGTTTTCACGTTGTTACTGTTATCGGTGCAGTCTTTCCAGGTGATTCCATGGGTGAGCTGTGGAGCGATGCAGTTCACCTCTCTCCTTGTCCACACCTCTGTCTCCTTAGCTGCTCATTAGCAAAGTGGCAAAGGTAGCAAGGAGAGGTGAAGATCAAACCTGTCCATAGACCTGTCCTGTCTTTCAGTTATAACAGCAGTAAGAGATTTGTAAACTCTGTGGGAGGAGATTAAAATTAATGACCAGTTGGGGAATATCAGGATATTTTAATTTTCCACCCACACTCTTGCCCCTCAGCACAGAAAATAAAGGAGTGATCAGCATACAAATGTAGAGTCAATTTTCTTTCTTTCTTTTTTATTCTTTCTTCATGTCAGTTTATTTCTAGATGTGCCTTCCAAGAACACTGGTTTATCTGCTACTTCCTCTGTTCAGAAATATTTAGTCATTCCCACTCTTTAAAGTGTAACTGCTATCCACATTAAATACATTTCTTATAATTTCCTTACATGAAGCTGTGATTTCAGCCACATATATCTTGTTCGTTGTTCTTAGACATACGATATTTATTCCTGGCTGTAGAATCTTGTTCATGGTTTTTCTTCTTAGAATGACTTCTCATGTCACTTTCAAATCTTTCCTTCCTTTAAAATATAGCTTAAAGCCTGTTTTCCCCTAGGAGGTCTTTCAGGACTGTTCACCCTCTTTCTTACAATTCATACCTCAAAGGTTTGACTTTGTTGTGAACTCTTATAGATCTTATTGCCTTCATTTTCTACTTAAAACTTAAGACATATTATCTTAAATTTTTTTTCTGTATTTTTCCTTTATCAACAACTAATGTTACATGTTATTTGAAGAAAAGCGTCTCAGACTTTTTTTCTTTTTTTTTTTTTTTGCCAGATCCAGGCTGGAGTGCAGTGGTGTGATCTCGGCTCACTGCAACCTCCACCTCCCGGGTTCAAGCAATTCTCCTGCCTCAGCCTCCCAAGTAGCTGGGACTACTGGCACGCACCACCACATCCAGCTAAGTTTTGTATTTTTTAGTAGAGACAGGGTTTCACCATGTTGGCCAGGATAGTCTCGATCTCCTGACCTCATGATCTGCCTGCCTCAGCCTCCCAAAGTGCTGGGATTACAGGTGTGAACCACCGCGCCCAGCCGTGTCTCAGAGTTTTTAACACAGCCAGCACTGAGTAGCTATCCAGTCAATGTCATGAGACTGGAATGTCTAACAAGGACATTATGCTCAGAATAGTGCCCTCCAACTCAGAGGACTGTTTGCCATTACATGACATCTATTTTGATTACAGCTTTTTATTATAAATATATTATGCTTATAATTCCACTTCCTTGAGATTGAAGTTGGGAGTGAATTGTAGAGATATTTATCCAAGATCCAAAGAAAAAACATTGCTGCTTGAAATATTCCAGTTAGGTCATTCTAAACTACATTTTTGCTTCTTTCACAAAAGGGCAAATTTAAGCCTGAGAATTGGTGCCAGGGTACCTTAGCATATCTATTGTACATGCTGTGATGCTGTGAGGTGAGGCGTTCACAGTTAAATAAGCAACAGGGATCTGGCACATGCCACTGTTCTGCAGCACTTTCATGGTGACTTATAGGGACAGTTTTAATATAGTTTAGTAAGGGCTTAAACTTCTCCAAACAAATAACACAAAACGTTATTTGAAATCAGATACAGTATGTACTTGTTTCTGAGGACTCCTTTGAATTAGCAGCAGATTTTCTTTCTTACTCTAAAAATTATATTAGATTTTTAAAACCTGTAGCTACCAACTTGATAACAGTGATGGCAGCTACTATTGAGTGCCTACTATTGACCAAATACTTTACATTTCTTATCTCATTTAGTCTTCACACATATATGAAGTTAAGTATACTATGGGAATCCTATTTTGAGCTGGGTTAGAATTCCTATTCTGCCACCTAATGTATATGTATCACTGGGTAAACTACTTCACATCTCTGATCCTGTTTTCTCATTTGTAAAATGAAACATATCTGAGAGCATTGCGAAGATTTGTAATAATACATGTAAAGAAATCACCACTTTGAGGCAAAGTGATATACACTCAACAGTAGTAGTTACCAATGCCATCATCATTCTTGTATCCAGCTCTTGGGGTACTTCAGAAGGAATTGGAGTAAGTGACCATTTGTGTCACTCATGACTCTCCGGGATGGTTCAGTGGGAGGCAGTAGTATAGAGCGGTGAGCCACTCAAGCTTTTTGGAGTCAGACTGACCAAGTTTTAAATCAAAGCTCTGTCATGTTCTTAATGGATGACCTAAACAAAGTGGATGATGATGTCTGTCATTTACATTTGGCTGTGAAAGTCAAACAAGATAATTTATTTAAGGAATTTGCACAATTGTCTGGTACATAGACATTATTTAATAAATTGTATCTATTGCCATTGTCATCCTTCCTATAGTATCTATACTGGGAATGATGGTGCAAGCCATAAGGTTCATCCCCATTGATTCCCTCTTTTCTAGGTTGCTATCAAATAATGAAGATTGTTGTGTTGCTGGAAGGTTGGTGCCAATATTACCTTAGGGACTTCTCCATGCCATTGCCTGTGGTTGGGATTAAGATGTAATTTTCTTTTCTAGCTGGTAGATAATGTTTCCTTCCAAGAATGTACATCTTTGTTTGTATGATTTTGAGAAGAAGAAACATATTAATAAAAAAAAAGCTAGGGTGGTATTTCACTTAATAACAGAATTAATTATTTTAAGAATTACTTTAAAGACATATGTCTTTTTGAATCACTAAGGAAATAATTCTATTCTGATTTAAGCTGCAAGTCATTCTCTTGTGCTACCTGCTATCTAAACTAAAATAAATATGGAAAATTTAATTTAGGATGTGTAACAGGTTGAATAATGGCCACATAAAGATTTCAAGTCCTAATTCACGGGCCCTGTAAAAGTTACCTTATTTGGAAAACTGGCCATTGCAGACATTATTAAAGTTTTTAAGCTGAAGATATTACCCTGAATAGTCTGGATCACACTAAGTACCATCATAGTGTCTTTGTAAGAAGAAGGCAGAGAGAGGTTACAGGCAAACACACAGAGGAGAAGACACACAGAAGTGGAGGCAGCAATGTGACCAGCGGGGGCAGAGACTGCAGTGATGCAGCCACAGGGTAAGGATTGTCAACACCACCAGAAGCTGGAAGAGGCAAATATTAGGTTGCTGCAAAAGTAATTGCAGTTTTTACTGTTACTTAATGCAAAAACTGTAATCACTTTTGCACCAGCTTAATAACAGAGCCCCTTCTAGCGCCTCTACGAGGAATGGGTCTGCTGATACCTTGATTTCAGACTTCTGGCCTCCAGAACTGCAAGAGAATTTCTGTTGTTTTAAGCCACCAAGTTTGTGGCAATTTGTTCCAGCTGACTCTAGAAACTAATATAGGATGTCAGGGCAAAATGAGCATGCAGGGATCAGAGACTTTTAAACAGGAGTAGTCTAAGATTCTTCAGCATTTCTCAGAGATTAGAGAGGCAGAATAGCAAATCTCAGGCTTCGATGTTGAATGAGCTAGGTCCAAATTGTGTGTGTTTCCGCCACTTACTAGCTCTGCAATTTTGAGTAACTCATCAGAAACACTGAGCACCTCTCTGACTAACTGAGGGGTGGGTCTGGAGGCAGGATGACCATTTGCAAACCCTGCAAGAACCCCGGTGAGAGAAAAGCAGGGATTAATTCAAGGTAATGGGACAGGGGGATGAAGAGGAAGGCACAGATAGTTATTAGAAAAACAGCTGGCATGCCACAAATTAAAACTATAATGAGATACCACCTTACTCCTGATAGAATGGTCATAATTAAAAAATCAAAAAAGAATAGATGTTGGCATGGATGTGGCTAAAGGGAACACTTTTTCACTGCTGGTGGCAATGTAAACCAGTACAGCCATTATGGAAAACAGTATGGAAGTTCCTTAAAGAACTAAAAGTAGAACTACCATTTGATCCAGTAATTTCACTACTGCATATCTACCTAATGGGAAAAAATGTCATTATATGCAAAAGAGACTGTGCTGCATGTTTATAGCAGCACAATTCACAATTGCAAAAATATGGAACCAACCTAAATGCCCATAAGCCAACGAGTAGATAAAGAAAGTGTGGTATATATACACCATGGAATACTACTCAACCTTAAAATGGAATGAAATTAATGGCCTTTGCAGCAACTTGGATGGACTTGGAGGCCATTATTGTAAGTGAAATAACTCAGGAACTGAAAACCAAATATCATATCTTCTCACTTATAAGTGGGAGCTAAGCCATGAGGATGCAGAGGCATAGGAATAATATAATGGACTTTGGGGGCTCAGGGGGAAGGGCGGGAGGCTGATAAGGGATAAAAGACTACACATTGGGTATAGTGTACACTGTTCAGGTGACGGGTGCACCAAAGTCTCAGAAATAACCACTAAAGAACTTAACCATGTAACCAAAACCCGCATGTTCCACAAAAGCTATTGAAATAAAAATAAAAAATAAAAGAAGGAACAAAAAGCAGCTGGCATTCCTTAAACACATATTCTAAGCCAGATGCATGAGATGGCTTTTGTGTGCATTACTCATGCACTGCTCATAATAACTCTAGAAGGTAGGTACCCTTACTACTCCAATTTACAGATAAGGAAACTGAGGCACAGAGATGATTAAAAATGTTCCCAAAGTAATAAAGCAGATAAGAGGCAAAGCCAGATCTAAACTGCAGAACTGAATCTTAACACTTAAACTTGGCAGTAGTGTGCTATTAGACAAGGTTCAGGCAGGGAGTGGTATGCCGAGTTGGGAAGGGAGTATCTAATATAGGCATGTGTGTCTGAAGAGAATTTTAAAACAATAATAAAACAGACTAGAGTTTACACTGTGTTTTATTATATATGTATTTATTTACGAGACAAGGTCTGACTCTGTCACCTATGCTGGAGTGCAGTGGCACAATCCAAGCTCACTGCAGCCTCAAACCTCTGGGCTCAAGTGAGCCTCTTGCTTCAGCCTCCCAAAATGCTGGGATTACAGGTGTGAGCCATCACACCTGGCTGACCATGTTTAGTTATCACTATGAGCCAGTGATACTGAACAAAGTCAGAATTTTGATACTCTCCTCTGCCTGAGTGGAGGACTCCCAACATCCCTCTTACCTTTATATGCCAATGGCATTAGGGATCATTTTGAACTATGCGAAACCATTTAGATGGGCAAAGTAGGTACACCTCTGTTCACTGGGTGTGTTAGTCTTTTCAATAAATGAAAGTGGAATTCTCAAGAACACACTCTGGGACAACCTCTGGATTATCTCATCTTCTCATGGACAATTTGGTATTTTGTTTCTAAATCATTAGTCCCTCCAGACGACCCTCATTAGTGGGCAATAGATTGGCCAGGACCCAGAGAGAGATAAATGTGCCCATGTACAAATGTGACTTTTCTGCCTATGAGCCATAACACACATCTTTCGCAGCCTCAACCAACACTACCTTACAAACAAAATCGGGAGACGCAGAAACAAGTTTCATCATCCATGTACAATGACTTTCAAATAATAATTTCTAGACCCAATTTCTCCCCAGAACCCTAGACATAGAGCCCCAACAGCTTAATCTCCATTTGAATGCCTAATACACATATCAAATACGAAATGCCCCAAAACAGGCTGTAAGTGTCTTACCTTTTTGTCCTGGCATGGAAAGCAATCTGTCCACTCTGACCAGCTGCTCAGTTGGCAGGTAACTGCTGAGGGTGTAGCTGCCCGTCTTACTCTCCTAAAGAAAGGAAAAATCCCTGCATCAATTTTGAGATGTAAAATTTAAGCAAACCAGAAAGCTGTGTACATTTTCCTTCCAGTAAAACACATTTTGGATGAAATGAAGAATGAACATTTATTGTACTCCTACTTTATGTAGAAATGCCAACAGAAATGAGAGAGTGTATGGTGCTAGAGGGTTATATAAATTATCCCTTTAATACTATATCATTCTCCCATGCATCAAATTATTATAATTTTAGAGAGAAGAATATGAAAGAGGCCTAACAATTTTTGAAGAGTTAAAGTAGCAGAATGCTCAGTGGTTAAGAATGTGGAGTCAGGGTAAGAGGATTGGGTTTGAATCTTAACCACTTGCTGACTTTGAAAACTCGAGTAAATTACTTAATGTCTCTGAACTACAGCTTTCCCATCTGTAAAACTACGTTAAAAATAACATTACCTAAAGGGGTTATTGAAAGTGTATTGAAATGCTTATGAAAGGTTTACTACAAGATGACTTTCATTATTACATGCTGGGACATTATGTGGATTATCTTATTTAATCCCTATAACAATCCTTGGAGTTAAATATTATTAGATCTATTTTATGTACAGTGTAAGAAAGCTGGGATTTCTAAAAGCTGAATAGCCTTGAAGTCATAGCCCAGGAACGATGGAGGGAAAATCGGAACTAGTTGGTTTGATGGCAAAGCCCATTTCCTGCTCCTCATTAGGCTACTGCCTCATTTTATGAATCTGCCAACAGACATGAGAGAGTGTATCTCCAAGGCTGTGATGCTTCTCTTACCCCATGCTTCCCCCTCACCAATTAAAGAGCCTACTCAGGGAAAGGGGGACAAGCCACAGGCTTGCCTGGCTTCCATGTTACCCTCTCCCCATAGCACCACTGCTACAACTTCAAAGCCAGGTTGGTCCACGGGGAAAAGTGAGAACATTGCCTGTTAATACTAGAATTACCACAGCCTCTGAGAGCCAGGCAACCTCTGCTGTGACGAATGACATGATTATCTCCCTAGTGTAGGAAAAGAAAGTGTTTCAGATCTCATGCTAATTATGTAATGAGTTTGATGAATAATGACACCTAAGTTGAAACTCTGCACAAGGAGCCATGGAAGAGTCCAGAAAATTTTGTCTACCTTTAACTCTGGCTCTCAAACTTTTGGTCTCAGGATACCTTTACACTTCAGTAAATTACTAAAGACCCCAAAGAGCTGATAAGTGGGCTAGATCTACCAATATTCACAGAATTCAAAATTAAAACTGAGAAATTTTAAAAATATTTATTAACATTTAAAATTACAATAACAAACTTATTACATGTTATCATAAATGTACATTTTTGCAAATCCCTTTAATGTCTGGTTTAGTAAAAAGTAGCTATTATCTCATTTATGCTTCTTCATCCAATCTGTTGCTATATATTATTTTGGTTGAAATCTATGAAGAAAATTCAGTCTTACATGGCTATGTAGTTAAAAAAGGGAGGAGGAGTGTTTTAACAGCCTTTTCCAATAACTGTGGATGTTCTCCTTTGGTATTACATGAAAACTTGACAAGTGGCAATTTCTTACATGTTAGTTGCATGTGAAACCTGAAAGCATATCAATGAATTTTTTGTTCTCTGTCACATTAAAATCCACGGGTCTCTGTATACTTTGAATGGAATTTGTGCCCATATAAAATTTTTATAACACCAGGCACTTGAAATTTGGAAAATATAGTTCCCTGAGTATGTGCCTTATAAATATTAATGCATTTCACTCTATAATATCTAAACATCAAACTTGTTAATATCATCGGTGATCTCATCAACTCATGATGGTGGATATGTTTCCCAAAATTTTAATTTTCTCATAGAAGCTCAAATCTTATCATTAGTAACAAGTAATGTTATTCATTTTTCTTGAAATGATAGGGTCTCTGCATTTTTTTATACAATGCATGCCAAATATCTAAACCCAAATAATCATAGTTTGACAGTTTTCTCTTCAAGAAAAAATGCTGTTCCAGGAAAAAAAGTGGTCTTATGGACTGATGTTTATTTCTTCTTAAAATTTATATGTTGAAACCTAATCCCCAATCTGTTGATATTAGGAGGTGGGGCTTTTGGAAGGTGACTAGGTCATGAGGGTTGGTGTCCTCATTAAAGAGATCACAGGGACCTCCCACATCCCTTCCACCACATGAGGACGCAGCTAGAAGATGACCACCTGCTAACCAAGGAAGTAGGCCCTCACCAGACACTGAATCTGCCAGCGCCTTGATCTTCGACATCCCATTCTCCAGAACTGTGAAGAATAAATGCTTGCTGCTTAAACCATCCAGTCTATGGTAATTTGTTATAGTAGCCCAAACTAACAAGTGGCTATCTTAACTTACAGCTCAAGCAACTGCTTTTCCTCAAGACGACCATCATACTCAGTGCATACTCAGTGATTTCTTTATTCATTCTTCCCATTTTGTTACATAGAATATTTAAGTCATATCTATTCAAGGATTGAGGTTTAATAAAATTAACAATTCTTACTGCTTCTAGAAGGACTTTCTTTCTTTCTTTCTTTCTTTCTTTTTCTTTTTTTTTTGAGACAGGGTCTCACTCTGTCACCCAGACTGGAGTGCCATGGCCTGCTCTTGGCTCACTGCAACCTCTGCCTCCCAGGATAGAGTGATTCTCCTGCCTCCGCCTCCTGAGTAGCTGGGATTACAGGCATGTGCCACTACCTCCTGGCTAATTTTTGTATTTTTAGTAAAGACAGGGTTTCACCATGTTGGCCAGGCTAGTCTCAAGCTCCTGACTTCAAATGATCCACCCGCCTCGGTACCCCCAAAGTACTGGGATTACAGGCATGAGCCACTGCTCCTGGCTAGAAGGACTTGCTTAAGTAAAACTTAGGTGTTTTTTTTTTCCTACAAGTTTAGTGCCACTGCCTTGATTTTGACCAAGACCCCAGCAGTTTTATCCACTGGTGCTTCTGCACCACTCGTGCAAATATAAACACAGTAAAGGGGGAAAATAATGTCTTACTGTTATTATGAAAACTGTTTTGAACTTACAGGTCCCCTGAGAAGATGCTGGGGATTTCCTAGGTCTGCAGAGCACATTTTGGGAAACTCGGATCTGTAACATGGTGCTCGCATGCACCAGCCCTCCGAACCCTCCAAAGAAAACTTCAGTGCCCCGCTCACAATCTTCCCCCTCCCTCAATTCCTGTCATCGTGCTGAGAGACTCCTCATCCCTATAAATGAGTCATCCAACTCTCTGGTCTCTCAATTGCTTCTCTTCCTTCTCTGTAATATCTTTTCTTCACTTTACTATCTTCATATCATCTTCTGAACCTTCTCACTCTCTAAAGCGACTTCTCCGAGTCATTCATTAGGAGTCACCTGTGAACAATTGCTTGGGGCCTCCACAGCCTCTTGCCCTATCTTATATGCTTAAGGGGTTCCACTGCATTTTTTCTTGAACCTCTTTGGGATCTCCATTATCTTGACATCTAAGCTTCCTCCCTTTCAGTAAGACCCTCTCTTATCTTTATTTACCTTTATAACCAGTATTGATTGCATGATTCATTACTTTACAATCTTACCTATGTTCTTAACACCTTGACCCCACTGTCCCCTCAATCACACCTAACTGTAAATCTCAATTATCCAATGAATGAATCCAATTATCTATCTCTTTACTTAGGTTAATTCCTATATATCTTTCATTCTCACCATAAACATCAATTCCTTAGGGAAGTATTTCCTGATACCCAGACTGGTTGAAAGCTGCCTTCATATGATTTGGTCAATCTCTGCACATCTCAATACTTAATTATCAAACTTGCAATATTTGTAAAATTTATTTCTTCTCCACCAGATTCTAGCTCTATGAATGCAGATAATGTCTATATTTGCTACTGAGCTCCCAGCACTTATCATGGGCCAGACCCATGGAAAGTGCTCAGTAAATACTTATGAAAGAAAAAAAAAGAAGAAAGGGAAAGAGGGAGGAAAAAAAAGAAGGAAGGGAGGGAGGGAGGGATAAAAGGAGTGAGAGAGGGAGAGAAGGGAAAGAAAACCAATTACTGGAACATAGACAGTGACATTGTTGAGATATTTATTTGACCCTTATTCTTATAATCTAAATTAAGTTAGATCTGGGTATCTTGATATTCAAATGGTTCAGGGTTTGTTCCACATGTCATTTTTCTAATAGACTGCTCTAGTAATAAAAGTTTGAAGTGTGGGAACATGGAATTTGGAAGGAGAGAGAGAAGGTATAGAGAGAAGGTTTGGAAATGGGGAAGGACTCCAGCATTAGTACTGCATCTCACTACGGAACTGTCAAGATAGTGTCATTGTAAGCCCATAGAAGCTGCATTATGTGTCAGACTGGAGGGAAACAGTACTAATGGATGGAAGTGAAAGCCTAGACAGAGCGGTGGTGTATTGCTGTAGTTTTAAAAGCTTTGTGACATGATGTCTAGACAGAGACACACACACTAATGCTATCACTGAGGCCGGAGTACAGAAAGTACACCAGGACCGTTCATTAAAGTCATTTAGGATTCCAACCTTTTAGCCAATATCAATGTGACCAACATTTTATCATTCCAGTAAATTTTTCAATGTAGTTCATCTTTTGATGATTATAAAAGTAATACGTTATCATTACAGGGAACATGAGAAAGATTATAAATGAAAAAAATGCCCCACATTTTACCATCATTAATATTTAGTTATATTTTCTTCTACTGCTTATTTTCATAACATATTGAGGTCATACTGAGTATTACATTTTATATTCTGATTCTTCCACTTAATAATAGAACAGAAACATAAACTATTTATGATAATACACATTGTTCCACTCCCCTTATATTAAACAATTAGATTATTGAGTCTCAAGTTTTTCTTTATTCCAAGTTATTTATTGAAGATATATCCTGTAGAGTGGAATGACTGCATTGAAGGGATTTTAGAGCTTATGGTACATATTGTAAAATGGCTTTCCAAAAGAACTGTATAAGGAGCCATTCATAATTCTGTGGCCTAATAAATCTTGGAAAATATTTTTAAGGCATCTCTCAGCTGGCAAAAACCTACTCAATCAGTAAGACATTTAATACAGAGCACAGAAACTCAGGAGTCATTGCTTCTAATCTTTAGTTTGCCTTGAACTTGCTGGGCTACTATGAGCAAGCTGCTTTAACTGATTTTTAGTTTTTTAACCTGTAGAATGAGCACAAGTCTATATGGTGCTATTACAGAGTTTCTCAAGGTGTACCCTGCAGAGTACCAGTTCCTGAGATATGCACTGGGACTGGGGAGGAAGAGGAGAAAAGGTCCATGGTCAAATACATTTGGGTGAACTGCATACACCATACGATTCTTGGAGAATGCTCAATAACAAGGCTCAGAGGGTTTCTGCATTTTAATTTGCTTAACCTGGAATTTCCCAAATTTTGTGGGGAAACATAGGCCATTTCTTTTTTTATGCATCATTTATAAGACTATGTAACACAGTTGAAACATCGATGTAAGAGAAAGAGGTTTAGAGTCCAGCAAATATGCATTTGAATCTGATTTCTGCTACTTACTGAACTTCAATTTTCTTATAGATATAAAACAGGGAAGATAGTTTGCAAGACTATTTTGAACATGGGGTGAGATCATGTATGTAAAGTCTCGAGCACAAGCCTGGCATACCTGTTAGCTTTTCTCTAACCTTGTCAATCTCACACATGCTCATCAAACCTCTCTGTCTTCATCAAAAATACATTGAATGGCCTCAGATAGGGCTGTGGACAAGTGAGATGCTTCCCATCTGCCTTTTAAAATAGGGCAGCATGTTGGGCAAAGGGCCTAAAACCTAGACTTAAATAAGCCACATGCAAGTCAAATCCTTGACCCAGAATGTGGCCACTTCAGCAATATAGAAAATAAAATAATTAGCTACCAATCCTAGGCTAGAAGGTCAGAAAGCCTAACCCTGATGATTACCAGGGGGTTATCCTAACGAATTGGCTCAGCTTATATTAAAATCCGATTAAATTATATAATCTTGAGCCAGTCCCATCTAGTCACATGAAGATTCCATTATACAATAGAGGTATGTTAAATTTGACTTTGAAAGTGCTTAGTCTTCCACAACCTCCATGTTGCTAAATCTAGTGGAAAGTCATCTAGTTTTGTTTACTTGCCCTCTGCTATGATTTATTTGCCCCCACTCATGTTGATTGCATGAGTGTAATAAGTAGGAGGAAAAAACAAAAACTCATGTTGAAACTTGATTCCCAATGTGGCAGTGTTGGGCCTGGTGGGAGGTGTCTGGGTCATGGGACAGATCCCTCAGGAAAGGCTTGGTGCTGCTCGCAGTTGTGAGTAGGTTCTCTTGGCTAGACAGACTCGCTCACTGGTTCCCATGGAAATGAGTTGTATAACGCAAGGTTCCTCCTCCTGTTTGGTCCCTCTTTGAATGTACCCACTTCCATTTTGACCTTCTCTGCCATGTTTTGACGGAGCACAAAAGTCCTCACCAGGATGTTCCTATTTTCTTTATAGAACTTAAAGTATATAAGATGTTTGCATATACTTTTCTAGAACAGAAGCTTATGAGAGCTGAGAGCAAGGACTTTGTCTTTCTCATTTATATCCCCAGGGCCCAGAACAGTGCCTGGCATATAATAGGTGCTCAGTAAAACACAGTAAGCGTGGGTATGTCGATTAAAAAAAAAAAAAAAGCTCTCACCAGAAGCCAAGCAGATGCTGGCACCATGCTTCTTGTACAGCCTGCACAACTATGAGCCAAACAGCCCTCTTTCCTTCATAAAATACACAGCCTCAGGTATTTATAACAACACAAAACTCACTAAGACACAATCTGTTAACCACTTTTTTCTTCATGAGAACTTTCATACCTTGGACTTCTTTAGCACAATTCCTTTTCACTCTCTTCCTACTTCTGGCCAGTTCTCCTCCAAAAACTGGAATTCCTCAAGGTGCAATCTGGTCTTTCTTCTTTTTCTCTTTCTGCTTTTCTCACCCTTGTAAAGGTAAGATCCATGTCCTTGGCTTCATACTTCATCTGTGAAAATGTTCCTATATTTAGACCTTCAACCCAGACTGGTCCTCTGTAATCCTGTTTTCTTTATCCAGCTTCCCCATTTGATATGTCTATTAAATGCCTCTTAGACATGGCAAACTTAATGGCTCCACATCTAAACTCTTAATTTTCTCTTTCAACCCGCTCCTTGTTATGTCTCCCTGTGGGCCAAGACCCTCTTCTACTTTACCTTTCTCCAATCCATTCCCTGCACAGAAATCAGGGCAATTTTTTCAAATTAGGCATCAGGTAATATCCTTCTTTTATAAGACCCTCAGTGATTTTTGTTTTTTTTGTGTGTTTTACTACACATGGACTCAAATCCAAATTTTTCATTGTGGTGCCCAAGGTCCTCTGGGATCTGGCCTCTGTCCAATTTTTTGACATCTTCCCATGGCACATTTCTCTGCTTTCATGCTGCTCCCATCCTTCAGTTCCCAAACATGACAAGCCACTTCCCACCACAGGGTCTTAGCACATGTGATCATTCCGCTTTACCCTGCTCTTCACCTGGCTTCTCCCTGCTGCCCTTCACACCTCAGTTTAAATGCCGCCTCCACAGAAAATTCTCTCAATCAGCCTATCTTTAGATTGCGCTGATATCCTCTAACAAAGGGCCCCATTTATTTTCTTCACAGTATTTATCAAAATTTAAATTTTATTTTATTAATTTATTTATTTGAGACAGAGTCTCACTCTGTCACTCAGACTGGAATGCAGTGGCACGATCTCGGCTCATTGCAACCTCTGCCTCAGTCTCCTGAGTAGCTGGGACTATAGGTGAGTGCCACCATGCTCAGCTAATTTTTCCTATTTTCAGTAGAAACGGGGCTTTGCTATGTTACCCAGACTGGTCTCGACCTCCTGAGCGCAAGTGATCGCCTGCCTCGTCCTCCCAAAGTGCTAGAATTACAGGTGTGAGCCACCACGGCCATAATACTTAAGATAATTTTTTTGTTTACATATTTATTGACTGACTCCATCACTATACTGTAAATTCCATGAGTTTGGAAACATTATCTGTTCAGTTCATTACCTAACACCTAGCATACCTGTAATATTTATTTACTGACTGAATGAATAGATAAATTCAAAAAAAATTGTCCACTGTGTGCTGGATACACATAGAATTCCATACAGAACTTTAAGTTCCACGCATGTGCTGGGCTCTCCTGCAGTATTTGCATAATACTATCTCCTCCACAGAATGCTAATCATACCTCATTCATCTGGCCAAACCTTTTCCACTTCAGTTCATTTTCTCCAGATAGCTTTCCTTAGCCTGCCTGTCCTATGCTAACATAGTGCCATATACATAGCACTTCTAACACTTTATTCCTACTCCTAGACTGCAAGCTTTGGAAGACAGCTGTATTGCTCACCATTGTACCCTAGTGCTGAGCACAGTACCTGCAATATATTATCTTATATAATCTTAAGTTGTCTGTATTTGACAACTGTATTACTCACCATTGTGCCCTAGTGCTGAGCACAGTACCTGCAATATATTATCTTATATAATCTTAAGTTATTTCATTAAAATTTCACAAGAACCCTGTGGGGGTAGGAAGTACTATACCCATCTTATAGATTAGTAAAACAGATTCATAAGAAGATGAAATAACTTGCTCCAGAATTAAAACCAATAAAAACTCCAAAGCCTATGTATTTTTAAGCATTCTGAGATGTACTCTGAAGAATTTCTGACAAAAGAGAAATAGGCTGATAAAAATAATTTTCTAAAGGCTTACCATGTACCAGGTTCTGTTATAAGTACTTTATATAAACTTACTCAACTCCTGACAAGAACTCTATGAAATATGTATTATCTTCATTTCATAGATGAAAAAAAAATTGTAGCTTAGGAAGTTTAAGCAACTGGCCCAAGTTCTATGACCACTAAGTGGTGATACCAGGACTCAATCCCAGGTTGATTACTTCATAGCCCAGACCCAATGCCACCTGAAGTACAGCTAAAGATGAATTACCTTGAATAAAAGTCTCCATATTACATGATTCACTTTTGAGTCACATCTACTACTCCAGTTGTTTTTATTAATTAAAATTTCATGTTTCCTGAATACATATCAATTTCAGTTCTGGACTACTATTAAAAATATTCACATGGACTTGGCCCAAGATGGTTTGGTAAACATACTCTGATGTCCATAAAAGCAATAAAATAAAAAGGGACATCATGTTTGAAACTTCTTTAGGATCAACTACCTATAGACCTACAAAAAAAAAAGAAAAGAAAAAAAAGAAAAAAAAAAGAAAGCTTTAGCTGCTTAGATAGTTGACCTCTATGTTTGGGGTCCTAATTAACATTTCTTAAATTCCCCTAAGGAATTCTGCTTTTCATCAGTGAAAATGTTGAGTTGAAAATGTTGGCCTTCAATTGATGGATAATAAAAACAACACCCTTGGAAGAATGTAATAAGGGTTATATTGGCCAGTATTCATAAATGCCTGTCAGAATTATCTTGTTATTGAATACTCCCCTTCTCTCTCTAGGGTTCAGTTTCTTGCTCTGTGACATGAGTGGATTAAGCTAGATGCTAAATCCTTCCTAATTCTAAAGACCTATGAAATAGAAATAATGTAATTAGCATACAAGAACTTTAAAAGAGTTATTGTAAATATGCTGTATTATTTGAGGAGAATTAAGAAGATAATGAAAAGGGTGGTAGAAGATATTAAAAGGTACCAAATGAGACATTTAAAGCTGAAAATTATATTAACTGAAATTTAAAATTCACTGGATAGGCTTAACAGCAGATTAAACATCGCAAAACAAAAAATTAATAAAAATATGGTGATAGGAACCAAAATGAAACAGAAAATAAACTGTCAACAAGAAAACAAGAAAGAGCCTCTGTGACCTGTGGGACTTTATCAAACAGGCTAGCATCTCTGTAATTGGACTATCAGAAAGAGAGATGAGAGTATATGGGGCAGAAAATGTATATGAATGTATTATGGCAAAAATTTTCAAATTTGATTAAAACTATAAACCCACAGAACCATACCACCTTGGAATTAGAAAAATATAAATCTAAAAGATGGCCCCCAAAAAAGGAGAAAATAAAACAAAGAAGACACAGGACGAATAGAAAATAAACAGTAAAATGGTGAACTCAAACTCATGCATTATCAGTAATTATATTTGATGTAAATGTTCTAATTACTATGATTAAAAGACAGAGATTGTTAGACTAGCTAAAGCAAGCCTCATCTATGTATGTTCACATGAAGGATATTTTTAAATATAGTCATGTAAATTAAAATAAAATAATAGAAAAAGATTTGTCATGCACATACAAATCATAAGAAAGCAAGGATAACTGTATGTATTAATAACAGACAAAATAGGTTGCAGAACAAGGACCATTGCCAGGGATAATGGAAGCTTTTCATAATAATAAGAGGGTAAATTATCAAGAAGTCAGAATAATTCTAGATGTGTTTGTGTGTGTGTGTGTGTATTTAATAACAGAGTTTTAAAATACATGGAGCAAAAACTATTAGAACTGAAAGTAGGCAAATCCACAAATACAGTTGGAGACTGCAACATTCCTTTGTCAGTAATCAATAGAACAAGATGAAAACTTGAGTGACATTAACAACCAGCTAGACTTAATTGACTTGGAACTACACTGAACAACCGAAGAATGCACTTTTTTGAGCGCACATGGAATATTCACTAAGGTAGACCATACGCTTAGTAAAAAAACAAATCACAATACGTTAATAGAATTGTAGTTAAAACTTCTAAGCAAATTAGAAACCTGAAATTAAAACTTCTAAGCAACACACACTGAAAAGTATTATTTGTATAAAATATGTAATAGAGATCCATTGATTTTGAAGCTAAAGATTATAACTTCCATCACCATTGTTTTAAAATGTTTTTCTCAAATAACACATTTTAATTAAGATTTTATAATAAGCAAATATTAAACATGAACTTATAAAATGTGTACCATTAAAATGTAAATTTATATAATCTGTTTTCAATGTTAGTGTTCATGTGAAATTTTATTTTTCAGGGGAAAAGAGCACTATTGCTTAAAAAGAAAGTTTAAAATCTCTGATCAGAGAGATCCATGCCAATTGGCATATTATAAATTTGTTCTGTCTGATTATTGTCAACCATCAAGGGAATGGAAACACCAAAAAATAACAGTAAGAATCACACAACACTGGGAGGCTGAGGTGGGCAGATCACGAGGTCAGGAGATCAAGACCACCCTGCCTAACACAGTGAAACCCTATCTCTACTAAAACTACAAAGAATTAGTGGTGGCACATGCCTGTGGTTCCAGCTACTCGGAAGGCTGAGGCAAGAGAATCGCTTTAACCCGGAAGACGGAGGTTGCAGTGAGCTGAGATCGTGCCACTGCATTCCAGCCTGGGTGACAGACCAAGACTCCATCTCAAAAAAAAAAAAAAAAAAATTACATAACAGCAGTGGTGACAGCTTTCACTGAATACTTACTAGGTAATAGGTATTGATCTAAGTACTTTCATGCATTTAATTTTTGTTCTTACTTTCTTCCCATTTTACAGGTAAGGAAAATGAAGCTTGGAAAAATTAAATAACTTGCTTGAGATGAGACAGCTAGTAAATGCCAGTGCCAGAATCTGAACCTAATAAAATCATTTCACCATGCAGTTTTTCACTTTCAAAGTCAGTGTCAGACACACTGGCATTAGATACAAAGACCTCATGATTTCCTTCTTCAGCGCTTTGTGAAGTATTTAATTGGTTCTATTTCGCCTTGACTTGAAATTTGCCTCTTCACTGGTCTGTCTTGTTTGATAAGTTCATCAAACATCAAGACTCTTTGTTCATTTTCAGAAAGGATTACAATGATAAGCTTTTTATAATTAAGAATATCTCGTCAGAGATTTCCTTTACCACAGTTCTCTTGCCTTTATCTTCTAATTATTAGAGATGACTTTTCTGATTTCAAAATTGTATTTCCTTTAAATACAAGTTACAAATTAACTGCTTATAAAAATGCTTTCCTCCCTTCTGAACTGTTATTTAAAGGAACTCTCACTTGCTCTAGCATTTAAAAGCACTAATGATTCAAAATTGCATCATCTATTAAGAATTAGAATTAAATAATTCTATTTAAAATCTTTAATGTTTGGGAGACAGGGATTGCTTTAAAGCTATCCCAGAGGTGAAATAAAGGACTGCTTAGGCACCACAAAATACTTGATATTAAGATACAAAAAATAAAAATAAAACACGAAGCTAGGTTGGAAATTTCAGGAAAATAGAATGAGTAAAATGCAATGTACATATGGAAATATCGCCTTCCTCTATTATCCCATAGCAAAAGGTAAAGTCATTTTTCGAATCCAATGACCTAGCATCTCTATAGTCCTTTGTCTTCCCCAAAGTGATTCTGAACACATTATCTAATGTTATCCTTCCCCAAAACTATGAGAGAGGTATTCTTATGATGCTCTTCTACAGATAAGGAAGTAGGGGTTAACTGTTCAGCACTACTCAGGAGAACTATCATTTATTAAGTGCCTACTATAAGCTGAGTACATTTTCTATTCAGGATCTTATTTTACCGACATTAAGTCTTACAGAAGAGGTATTATTAGTCTCATTTTACGGCTAGGGAAACTGAGGATCAAACCGATTAAATGGTTTACCCTGAATTACTCAGCTTCTAAGCACTAGAGCTGTGATTTACGCATAGGCCGACTTAACTCCAAGTGCCTTGTCTTGTCATTGTCCCATCATCCTCCACAGGAGTAATAATAATATGAAAAGAGGTTATTTTCCATTCTAACACAGCCTCTGCTGCAAACATAAAAGTGTCTTAGTTCCCCAGCAGGTGATTCCTATGTGCAAGTTTTGCAGAGACATATGGCCCACTTACTGGTTCACCTTCTCCTGTGCAGTTACCCCAGGCTGACAAGTCATCAAAGACAAGATGAAGAAAACAACAGCAAACATCTCAGCCAGAAGCCACCGTGCTATATTACCTTGAAGGAATAAAACTATCTATTCAGGAAATTGGAGTAAAAGATGTCTACAGGCTGAGACCTGTAAGATCTATCTGATGTTAGAAACTCACCCAGTTACACACAGATTTGCACAAAACTCACCTGATTCTCTTTTGAATGTGGTTAAATAGTAACCAGGGTATTGATTACCTAAATACTCTGAAAATGTTCCAGACACCAAAGGCCACTGCCCTTTAGACCTTTTCAAAAACAATATAATGTGGTTACAAAAAGGAAGATATTCAACCATATCAGCTTAGCAAAGAGGTCTTATTTTCAAAAGGAGACAAAAACCAAACCAAGATGCAGTTCTAGAATTCCTAGTCTTTTTCACTGTCTCTTGGAACTTCTGAGATCAGATCAATCTATTTTGCAAGACTGAAACAGGGCTAATATAGGTATGTCAACTCAGACATAAAGCAGTCAGAAAAATGTAGGAAATGTTAACAGTTACATGGAGGTTCTACTATATATTGCCATAGCTGGAGTCTGAAAAATTATGTGTAATTCAATGGACTTTCCACTTTTCATACAGACACTGGGTATCATTAAGATCCAGGCTACCTGTTTCTTGAGGGAGCCAGATGTCTTAAATAGACATCTCCAGAAGCACTCTCTAGAATTATTATGTCAATAAAGCCACACATCTGGACTAATGGTGTCATACCTGCATATAATCCCTTACTCTATCAGACATAAATTAAATTAATAGAGATGGATGAATAGATAGGTAGGTAAATATGTAGATGATGGATAGATACACAGACAATAATTGAATGCCTACTACCTGGCAGGCATTTCACATGTCTTATTTAATTTTCATAGCAGAGATATGAGGTGGAAATTATTAATTCCATTTTGCAGATGAAGAAATGGAGGCCCAGAGAAAGTAAGTAAGTTGTCCAAGGTTGTACAGCTGTCTCAATATCCTTGGGAATATTTAAATTCTGTCATTAGCAGGACTGTCCAGTAGTATATTACTGATCTCAAAATTAGGGGGAATTTTAATAAATGACTTGTAGGCTTAACAAAATGTGTTTCTGATTTAAATGTGCAGATTTTTAAAGTCACCAAATTGTTATCATCTTCCTTTTCTCAGAGATTTTAGTAAACTTGACAAAAGTAAATGTGGATTCTGGGTCCTGGGAAGCCCCTGGAGTCTGTGATTTCTGTGTCTCTCTTTCTCCTACCTCTTTTCATTTTTACTCTTGGGTGCTTTTGGCCTCTGTTCTAGCCTACTTGGAAAACCACACTTTCTCCTTGCTCTACAATAGTCCAGCACGACTGGCATTTCATAATGCTTTCACTGAAGATACGGAGGACATGGGGGGTGTTCTATCTGGACACCCCAGGGCCAGCTCAGGATGGCACATCTGGAAGCCACCTCTTTCTACCAACGTCCTGTCCTTTCCCATCTACAGTCGAAGTTCCTGACACAGATCCACAGAACCCCCTGCTTTTCTCATGAGGAGACGACCTCCCTACAACAGTGTTCTCCACTGGTGGTGATTTTGCCCTTGGGATATTTGGCAATGTTCAGAGATATTTATGGTTATCACAACTTAAGGGTTTGTGCTACTGGCAACTAGTGGGCGAAGGCCAGGGATGCTGCCACACATTCCGCAATGCCCAGGACAGCTCCTACAACAAGAAACTGTCTGGCCCAAAATATCAGTAATACCTAGGCTGGGAAACACTACCCCGTAGAAAGGCTGGTCTGCCTTCCCCTGATCCCTGAAATACAAGCTATCGGGTCTTCCTTCCTAAAGCAGCTCCTTCTTGAAATGTCTCTGATGCCTTTTCTCCTTATCCCAGCCCTCAATGGCTTCGGAACTCCTCCTTAACCTTTATCACCTCTTCCACCCAACCCCAACACGGTTCCTTACATTCCACCATATTCTGCTGTCATATTTTCCCTCCAAGCTTCTCTCCTTCATCCTCACTGTCTTTGATCCATGTCAAGGCCTCATCTCTCTGAAGCTCTCATAACCCACTCCTAGTGGGCCTCCACTTCTCACTTCAGCCCTCCCTCTATAGCACTGCTGGATTCATCATCAGGAAAACAGTCTCTGACAACATCACTGTCCTGCTCAGAAAGCTGCAGTGGCTCCCCCATTGTCTATAAAAGTCCAAATTCCTTCATAAATGGGTCTCAGCCCATTTTTGCAGCATTATCAACCACAGCTCTGCAATGGTCCCCAACAGCATGGCCTAGGTTCCCCTCACCTTCCTCATGCTTTGCTGCTGCTGTGGCGTCGCTCATTCTGGGCCTTCCACCTGAACTAGCTTCGTCCATCATCTCCTCCCTTTCTGCCAAGCATCTTCTCAAATGTCAGATTCATCATCGATCTTTCACTGGTGGTTCCATTTAAAAGGTATCTCCTTGGAAGCTAAACCTCATAAATGTGCTAGCAGTACTTCTAATTTTTGCTTCATTCTTCTAGAGGAGTAGGGTGTAACTGGAGAATGAACATCTCTTTAGTGTAAGTTATCTGCCCGATTCTTCTTTATGCTCGTCCGCATCACTTAACAATAAATCTTTAATAGGAAACAGTTGTTGATTCAGTGAATAAGCAAATAAGCAATTAAAAATGGATTACGTCCAGGCACGGTGGCTCATACCTGTAATCCTAGCACTTTGGGAAGTCAAAGCAGGTGGATTATGAGGTCAGGAGATGGAGACCATCCTAGCCAACATGGTGAAACCCCGTCTCTACTAAAATACAAAAATTAGCCAGATGTGGTGGCACATGCCTGTAGTCCCAGCTACTTGGGAGGCTGCGGCAGGAGACACTCTTGAATCCGGGAGGCAGAGGTTACAATGAGCCAAGATCAAACCACTGCACTCCAGCCTGGCGACCGAGCAATGCTCTGTCTCAAAAAAGAAAAAAAAAAAAAAAAGATTACTATTTCAGAATACTTTCAGGTATATTTTCTCATTTAATTCTCAAAATAATCTTGTGAGATAAAAATCAGTATCCTATCCTGGGCAACATGGTGAAACCCCATCACCATAAAAATACAAAATTTAGCCAGGCATGGTGGTGTGCACTTGCAATCCTCGCTACTTGGGAGGCTGAGATGGAATGATCAACAGAGCTCAGGAGCCAGAGGTTGTAGTGAGCTGAGATCACACCACCGCACTCCTGCTTGAGTGACAGAGCCAGACCATATCTCAAAAAAAACAAAAAACACATATATATATATCATTATCCTGAAGAGAATCTTGAGAGTCAGAGAGATAGTGACTAAAGGGGAAAATGAAACTAAGATGTTTGGAGTCCCAGGCCCAGTGCCTGCCACCTTATGTGTCTATTCAAACTTCACAGCAATTGTGCAAGGCCAGTGATAGTAACGCAGTTTTGAAAATGAGGATATTGAAATTCAGAGTAGTTAAGCAATTTGCCTGCAGTCACACAGCAGGTGAATCTTGGAGTCATGGATTTATAATCTGTCCAACTGCAAAACTTCAGATCTTTTTGGCCTGGTACAACTGCTAAGTGGTATACCAGGACCAAGGCCTGGGTCTTCTAGCTCCACGTCTAATTACCTATTATGCCAGAGCAGATAATGAATATAACTTCTAGGGGACAAAGAAAGCAAAATCATCACGGGATGAAATCAAAGGGGAAAAGCTAATAAGAAATGGGAGCGTTCAGTGCCTTTATGAGTGTGTGTAAGTGTGTGTGTGCATGTGTGCATGCAGGCACTGGGATGGGGGAGGGGCATCTATCTGCTTTCAGCCCAAATGTTCTAAGATAAGATAAATGGGAAATGCCACAAAATTGTTAGGTTTGCATATGTGGATTCCACCTTAATTGTAGCATTTTGTTATCAAGGATAGATAGTTATAAAATACCATGCAGAACAGACAGTGAGATGGCAATTCATTCTGAAAACACATTGCCTGTCTTAGGGAAACACTTTTCACTATCTAAGTCAGCCTGTGAGTTATGACCTCAGTATGGAACATGTCCTGTGTTGGCTCAGACTGCTCCCACAGGGTGACATCCAGATCTGTGCTCTCTGCAAAGCTTTTAGAAGCTCTGTGCTGGCCCTGCATTTGCCCAGTCCAAATAGGAGAGCTAAATTCTGCAAATCTAGTACAAATGGGAGCAATGTGGTAGAGTGAAAAAAACACAGCTTTAGATCAGAAAGTGCCACTAACCGGTTATTGTCTCCTAGCCTTGGTTTCATCATCTGCAAAATGGATAAAATAATACCTATCTAACAGGATAGGATTAAGCACTAAATGAGGATATTTCATCTAAAGATATTTAAGTATCTAAAATGAAGATATTTAAACACCAAATGAAGAAATCTATTCACAACTGGGCATTTTGAGCAGCTGTTGCTGCTTTATTCAAACAATGCTCCCCCTTCTCACAGTCTATTTTTCTCCATTCATATGCATGAAAGCTTTCATTTAAGTATCAAGAAAGGAGAAAGCGAAAGAAAGGAGGGATCTGGCAAAGGGACCATTGGAGGGAGGATGTAAGAAATCTGTGTCCTGGTTCCTTGGACTGATTGGAGCCCCTCTGGTGGGATGAGGCAACCAGCAGAAGCTAATAGAATGACCAGCTGAAGATCCCAGGTGGCAACCATTATGGTACTTCAAGGGTTGAAAACTTTGAGACCAACTCAAAGCAGCAACTTCAGTGTGAACGTGGCCAATCTCACCATGCACATAGAAGACATAAAGTTTCTCTGCAGCTGACTGATTGGTAGTCAACATGGATGGCTGAACATGCAGTTTTGTGGGTTTGCTTAAGGTATCTCTCTGGGGGCTGTGTATGTATGTATACATGTGTGGGTGGGTGGGTGTGTGCGTGGGTATACTGGGTGATGATATTCTGCTCCCTCACTGGAGAAGCCTGCAAAATATTCAACACAGTACCTGGTAAAAAGTCTGCAATTAGCAAATGAGCATCTCTTGTCCAGTGCCTTCTCCATCCTCCCTTCTTCACCCTTTGTAAGATTACATGTCTATTATCTGTTTTTCCTCCTGATTGCCTCATCAGTCCCTGGTAGCAGCCAACAGACATTATTAGCAGTGAGTTTTCGGCTACAAATGAAGTGGGGCTGGTTTAAGTAATTGGTCTCAATCAGAGGCTTAACAATGAATGGGCTAATGCATGCCTGCTGCTCCCCACTTTATACTGAAGCACGTATTTGCATTTAAGGGGGTTGGATGAGAGGGAGTCAGTGTCTGGCTCATTAGAGTAGAAATTAAAGACCTTTTCTCAAATAGGCATTCAGCATTGTAAGCAGCTCTGGACAAATCTGGGTGGTCCTTTGAAAAATCTGTGTTGTAATTTGGCTGCAATAAAAACAGAGTTAATTTTGAACCTGAGCAAAGTCTCCAGGCCTCATCCACCCGTCAATTATCTCTTTCTCTGTGATGCCTTCACTAATAACTTGGTGCAGCATAACACTCTCTGTTCCCACAGTGCCGGGCCATATAACTCACTTTAAAAGACCACTGACTTGATGGTTCATCCTTCATCCTGCTTGTGATTTCTGTGAACTTCCAGAAGGCAGGACTATGCCTGGCCCAGAATCTTTGTGAACCAGATACTTGAAAGTCAGTGAGTGAAAGTAGCTCTCCATAGCCAGGCCAGCTTCATCTGCCCCTGGTGCAAGCAATAAGGGAGAATGCTGTGTACAGAGACGTTAAGCACAATCCTAAAGCCCACTAGAAGACGGTTGGCTTTGTGCGCGGTCACCATGAGCAGGCAATCCTAAACAATGTCCCTGGTCACGTCACCTTTTCCCACCGTTTCCAGCTTTCCATTCCTTCCCAGAACCACAATGAGATGCCTGTTACTTTCTGTTCTCCTGCTACCCTGTGAGCTTTTTGAGGGTAAAGACCATGATTTAAATCATCTCTGTATTTCCACTGCTGACAGATAGTAGGTGCATATTTTATGCAGTTATAGGAAGATTTCAGCTTTTAAGTCCAAACATAACTGGATTGAAATCTCAACACAGCCACAAACCAGTCTTGCAACTTTGGGCAAGTTGTTTTACCACTATGCCTTCATCACCCCCCCATCTGGTGGGTTTCATGATTATTGGGTTTATAAATATATGTAAATGTGTACATGCATACAGATATATATCATATATGCACACACAGTACCTAATTGATGTTTAGTGAGTTGATCTGAATGAGCAAGCATTTCTAGGCAAAATCATAATGATGTTGTTTTTCTTTGTAAATTTCTCACTTCCCACCTGATATGGTTTAGCTCCATGTCCCCACCCAAATCTCATCTTGAATTGTACTCCCATAATTCCCATATGTTGTGGGAGGGACATGGTGGTGTCTGGTAGGGGAATTTCTGGCCCCATCCCCCAGCCATGTGGAAAGAGCCCGACTCCTGATAAGGAAAGCCCTTTCCCCCCGCAAGGAGTCCACATGGAAAGTGCTTAACTTCCTTATGTGACTCAGCACAACGACCCCGGCTGAAGGAACTCCAGCTCCCTTCCGCCTAGCAACCACCTAACCAATCACCACCTGCCCCTTCAGCTCCCGCCCAG
>CAUYQU010033023.1:0-31989 GCA_963574635.1 Cheracebus regulus
AAACAACCCCATCAAAAATTGGGCAAAGGTTATGAACAGATACTTTTCAAAAGAAGACATTTATGCAGGCAACAAACATGAAAAAATGCAGCTTATCATCACTGGTTATTAGAGAAATGCAAATCAAAACCACATTGAGATACCATCTCATGCCAGTTAGAATAGTGATCATTAAAAAATCTGGAGATTACTGATGCCGAAGAGGATGTGGAGAAATAGGAACACTTTTACACTGTTGGTGGGAGTGTAAATTAGTTGAACCATTGTAAAAGACATTGTGGTAATTCCTCAAGGATCTAGAAATAGAAATACTATTTGACCCAGCAATCCCATTACTGAGTATATACTCAAATAATTATAAAACATTAAATTATAAGGAGTGCACATGTTTATTGTGACACTGTTTACAATAGCAAAGACTTGGAACCAACCCAAATGCCCATCAATGATAGACTGGATAAAGAAAATGTGGCACAGATACACCATGGAATATTATGCAGCCATAAAAAAGAATGAATATGCATGTCCCTTTGCAGGGACATGGATGAAACTGGAAACCATCATTCTCAGCAAACTGGCACAAGAACAGAAAACCAAACACCACATGTTCTCACTCTAAGTGGGTGTTGAATAATGAGAACACATGGACACAGGGAGGAGAACATCACACACAGAGGCCTGCCTCGGGGGGTGGTCTGGGGAGGAGTTGTAGTAGGTGGGGTGATTGGGAAAGGATAGCATTAGGAGAAATACCTAATGTAGATGACGGGGCGATGGATGCAGCAAACCACCATTATGGCATATGTATACCTATGTAACAAACCTTCACGATTGGCATATGTACCACAGAACTTAAAGTACAATAAATAAAATAAAAATGTTTAAGGAATTTTTTTTAAAAAGAAAATACAGTGCTGATTACAAAAAACAAAATAAAAAAGCACAAAATTATGAAAATTAATATATGTGTACACAGTGAGAGAACACAGATTCTAATAACACATATAAACAAAAATAAACAAAATAAATGCATTAGAAGTGGTGCCTCTAGAGTGGAGCAATACAAGACATGGTTTAAAGGATAAAAAAGGGCCGGGCGTGGTGGCTCACCCCTATAATCCCAGCACTTTGGGAGGCTGAGGCGGGTGGGTCACGAGGTCAAGAGATCAAGACCAACCTGGTCAACATGGTGAAACCCCGTCTGTACTAAAAAAAAAAATACAAAAATTAGCTGGGCGTGTGGGTGCGCGCCTGTAGTCCCAGCTTCTTGGGAGGCTGAGGCAGGAGAATTGCTTGAACCCAGGAGGCTGAGGTTGCGGTGAGCCGAGATCACGCCATTGCACTCCAGCCTGGGCAACAAGAGCGAAAATCCATCTCAAAAAAAAAAAAAAAAAGGGATAATAAAAGGAATGAAAAAGAACAAATTAAATAATTTAAAACATTCCTTGAACAATTGGTTATGCATCATACATGCACACACACATGCACACATATAATACATATTAAGAACATAATGTATATGTATATGATAAAATCTCTATAACTTATCACCAAAAGAAAGACCTAAATTATTTTTTATCAGAGACTTTTAAACAATTATGTATAAAGAAATATTAAGTTTCTCAATAAGTTTCTAATATCCACTTTTACCTCTACCCTACAAAATGAATGGACTTTGGGGATAAAATGGGCTCCCATTGTTTAAATTGAACCAAAATCTGTGCCAGGAAGCCATACAATAATTTAATATTGCTTACCATTTTTCAATAAGGGAAAGGAAATAAATTTGATAATCAGACCACATAAGCTCATGACTCGGGAAATATATGGTATCAGAACTTAAACGTTTTCTAATGACACAGGTCCAACAGAGTAAATAAAACAAGGAGAATTTAATGTTAGAAATACTCTTCCTGGGACAGTTCTCAAGGTTGCTTTGTCTATTCCTTTGATTATATTGGCATTTATATAAAAAGTTTCATCACATATGGAAATGCATTTCCTTTCTTCATATGTACTCATTTTGTGACAGACAAACCAAATGGTGCCACATGGTTATAAATTCTGCATCTGCTAACCTGGAAAAAGCACACCTGTATTTATGTTTTTGCAAAATTTCTTGCCATTATTGTTTCATAAATACCCCATTTGATGTTTCACACTATGTCATTTTCAAAAGGATCAAGTAGAAGCATAAAGAGGATTCAGAAAAAAGTAGAAAAAAAGAGAAAGCATTTTAAATATTGAAAATTTTAAAGGTGCTAGGCTTATTTGGACTAGAAAAAGGTAGTGAAGTACGTTTTTGGTTGAACTGAGGAGGTAACCAATGACTTTTTCTCTGAAAACAAAATAATTTTAAGTTGCAGTAACTAAATAAATCATTAGCCATTTCCCATTAGACAAAAGAAAGAAAAAGAAATCCTCAAAGATGTAAGCAGAGTTAGTGGAAGTGTCTACCTAGAGTTCCATGATATTTTCACTGTTAATCTAGCTTCCTGATTCATCAGCAGAACACACCAACTTCTAAGACTAGAACCTTGTTTGGGCGTTCTAATTTCTGACACATTCTGTATGCACTGATGGTTCAGTATAAAATGCCTTTATTTTACTATTTCACTGAATTCCTCTAATTTAGTCCATCACAAGAGAAATAACATGTTGTAATGAAAATGCAGAAGTACTGGGGAAAAAATGACGAAAATTTCACTTATCAAGGATTTGCTGTCAAAGTTTTTTTTTTCTTAAAATTCATTGTTTTACTGTATATGTTATCTTCCAAGATACGTTTTCCATGCAGACTCATTGTGAGTTTTACTGTATATTTTAATATTATCTTCCAAGACATGTTTTCCATGTAGAGCTACTCAGCTGACAAAGGAATACTTTGTAACCACTGTTCTTTCTGTGTGCTGACAATTAATTTTGCTGAAACTTGGTCTAAATATGCAACAGCCACCTAGGTAACATTCAGCTACCAGGTGTAAATTCTACAAGTGGAAATTAATCATTGGGAACCAGGCAATGCTGGTATACTTGGCAAGGACATCAAGCCCAGGGTTATCATTTTTTTCTCCATACATATGTGGTGTTCCTTTTGTGAATAAAAAGATAAACATATTCATATTGTTTAATAATTACTATCATCTTCCAGCAAACTCCAAGATGCTGTGAGACAAAAACTGCATGCCAAATGATGACTTTTTTTTTAGGATGAACATAAGCAATATAGTGAAAAAAGTAATTCAGCTTTTAGTTTCCCACCTCATCTTCTATTCCCCACTGCTTCCAAATAGCTTTCCCAGCTATCAAAATCTGATCTCAAGAAATAATCAGTTTTCAGTCATTTTTGCTCTAGCTCAAACATGTAACTGTATTTCCTCTCCCAGGAATACTAGTGTTTCAAGTCGTATTTCCAATGATAAAAGTAAATATGTTTTTCTTGTCAAAATTATAGCAAACAATAGAAATATTATTATAAGAATAAGGCCATAGAGATTTACTTTTTTGTGATCTAATTACTTGTATATCAGGAGACATTAAAGAAACTGTAGCTAAAATCATTAGAAGCTTATTCTCATTTACAGCTTGAAACAATCAGATTCAAGTAGATTCATCTCATGTACAAGTAAATTCTTATTTGTTGCTAAAGCACTAATCCTTTAGAAATATTCCATGACATTTCTTTTTAGTATACATTAATTCCTACTCATCTCTACTTATTTCACATGAAATTTTGATTGTTCAACTCTGATGTATTTACTGAGGAATTAGGAAGTTGGTTTTACATTTCTGATACTGAAAATGTTCCTAGGCCCAGAGTGGAACCTTGATAAATAATTAACAACTTGACTACCTTATTTCATCCTCAACATTAGAAAAAATCTGCAACATCTTTATACTGAAATACTAAGTACATTTTATCCTATGATGAAAAATATAATAATGAGTATCAAGATACTCAGTGGCTGTTCTGCCTATGGAGGAGCCATCCTTTTATTACTTTTCTTTCTTAATAAAGTTGCTTTCACTTTTTTTTTTTTTTTTTTGAGACAGAGTCTCACACTGTCACCCAGGCTTTAGTGCAGTGGCTCGAACTTGGCTCACTGCAATCTCCGCCTCCTGGGTTCAAGCAATTCTCCTGCCTCAGCCTCCCAAGTAGCTGGGACTACAGGCATGTGCCACCATACCTAGCCTTTTTTTTTTTTTTTTTTTTGGATTTTTAGTAGAAACAGCGTTTCAACATGTTGGCCAGGATGGTCTCAATCTACTGACATTGTGATCCACCCACCTCAGCTTCCCAAAGTGCTGGGATTACACGCATGAGCCACCATGCCCGGCCACTTTTACTTTTTTAAAACAAGATATTTAGCAAGACACACTACTTCAATGGCTATATAATTCTAGCAAATAATTGTAAAATTACACTTTAGCTATGTCTGCAAAAAGTGAAGCATCAGAAAACACCATTTGTCTATACAATATTCTTCAAAAATTCCCTGTGGCATTTGTAGATATCCTGTCAAATTAATCATAATTTTAGTCAAGATCATAGAAAGGTAAAGTAAAAGTCATCCTGTATTAGCAAGCAATTTTGTTGATATGGTTTGGCTGTGTCCCTGTTCAAATCTCATCTCAAATTGTAGCTCTCACAATTTCCACACATTGTGGGAGGTAATTGAATTCTGGGGACAGGAGGTAATTGAATTAGGGGGGTGGGTCTTTTCCATGCTTGTGATAGTAAGTCTCACAAGATCGAACTGTTTTAAAAAGGGGAGTTTCCCTGCACAATCTCTCTTCTCTTGTCTGCCACCATGTGAGATGTGCCTTTCACCTCCCACCATGATTGTGAGCCATCTCCCGCCACATGGAACTGTGAGTCCATTACACTTCTTTTGTATATTGTCTAAGCTCAGGCATGTGTTTATTGGCAGCATGAAAACATACTAATACATATGTACTGAACATTACCTGCAAAGGAAAGATTAGAGACACTACCCTAGGTCACCTACAAAAATAGTCATCATCATCTAGAAACAACAAGAAACATCAGATTGGCACAACTGGATATACTTATCTTTGACTATGCCTATATACATAAATGTATATATACATACATATAATTTGCATTATCTGTAGATACACATATGTGCACAATATACATACATATATATGTATATAGTGCATATATATATATATATATATATGCATATAGACATACACAGCCATACACTACCTAATGATGTTTTGGTCAACAATGAACCACATATTGAGCAGTGGTCCCATAAAATTATTATATTGTATTTTTACTATACTCTTCTATGTCTAGATACATAAATACTTAGGATTTTGTTATAATTCTTACACTATTCATTACAGTAACATACTTCACTGGTTTATACCATACAGCCTAGGTGTGTAGCAGGCTTTACCATATAGATTTCTGTAAGCATGCTCTATGATGTAAGCTCAGTGATGAAATCACCTTACAATGCATTTCTCAGAAGGTATCCTGGTCATTAAGCAACACATGACTGTGTTTCTGCTATATTTTACTCTGTGGTTGGGTGGGTACATATGGATGTGTCCAGATATGCAATTATTGGTTAAGTTGTTTATGTTGATAAGAGAAACCACCTTCAGAAATACTTCATGGTGTGGTGAGAGGAGAAAGCTAAACATGAAATCCTGGGTGCTGCCTCTAGTATCTCACCTTGGTAAATATGAGGCATAACAGATAGTGAGTAGATTTCTCCAGGAATTAGGTCTATAGACTGTTTGTATCTTTTATTAATAATTATTTAAGCCCTAAAAATCAACCAATGCAATGAAGCATAAATGATGCTTCTCAGAATCCACTAGGTCCCATCTTGCAAGGAAAGTTATCAGTAGCTGTGAGCCCCTGTTCTCGACTTGGCAGCTTCTGAGAAGAATGTGCTGTAACTGGCTTCATCTATCTTTGCACAGTGTAGCGACTCACTCCAGCCAGATTTATTTATACTTTGTTAAATGAATGCAGGACATTACCTAATTTTACAGAGTGGCATATGTAAGTGTATGTGTGAAGTGATCTCTTCCCAGCAATCCATAGTCTTTACCCCTAAGTCACTGCAGTAAAATAGAGGTATGATTTGTTCCATTACGGGATAAGGTTTAGGGAGAACTTGGAGTAAATCAGTGAGCATTATATTTAGTTATCATAGTTTTGGGACTATTACATTTATGCATATGGATGTTATATAGCATCTGTAATGATTCTGCTGGCCCTTTGAACTTGGTTTACTTAGGGATGCACACATCTGAGGGATCAACAAAAACAATAAAAACTCCTAATGAGGAAAATTGCAACCAACACAGTGGTACTGAGAAACTTCTTTGTTATACACTCTGTGTCAAGACAAAGAATTGCCTACTTACTTATGAAAGTTTGCTGTAATCCTCTATTTAAGATAACGGGATAAATTGATTTAAAGCAAAAGACAGTAAAGTTTTTTGGCATAGGGTCAGAGAGTAAATGTTTTAGGCTTTGTGAGACATATGATTTTGTCACTATTCAACTTTGCTATTGTAGTGTGAAAGCAGAGGTGTAAAAGCATTTGCAAATGGATATTTATTACAAACACAAGCAGGTGGCCACATTTGACTCATGGGCTATAGTTTGCCATCTGCTGGCTTAAAGCAAGTTAGGAAAGACTGGAGTATCATAGATAGAATTTAGGTCAAAAATGAGAAGACACAACAAGCAAAATAGCTAGGCACTGTGGCTCATGCCTGTAATTCCAGCACTTTGTGAGGCTGAAGTAGACAGATCACTTGAGGTCAGGAGTTCAAGATGAGCCCGGTCAACATGGTGAAACTCTATCTCTACTAAACATACATACATAGCTGGGAGTGGTGCTGCATGCCTGTAATCCCAGCTAATCAGAAGGCTAAGGCAGGAGAATTACTTGAACCCAGGAGGAGGAGGTGGCAGTGAGCCAAGGTTGTGCCACTGCACTCCAGCCTGGGCACCAGAGCTAGACACTGAGAAAAAAAAAATAAAGCAAAATTGTTACTGCTATTTACTGAAAAAAATGCTAAGTTTGGGTTAACCTGGGTTTCCATTTGAAAATAAAAAAAAATGTTACCACTGCTTAAACTAAGACACACACGGAAACTGTATCAAAAAAAAAAAGTTAAGACACACCACATGACCTACTATACTTTACCTGGATTTCAGGCCTAGTACACCAACTGGAAGACAAGATAACTAGGAAACATCATCCTTGTCCCTTTATATAGGAATCTTTAGAGAATAATTGTAACACAGAGGCAAGAGGATGGCCTTCATCATCAGAGTAGCATTGAGTTCTAATTCTGACCCTTAATAGCAAGACATTTAACCTGTCTGATTCTCGGTTTTCTCATCTTAAAATGGGTATATTTATGTGTATCTTTAAGAACTTCTATAATATTTGTAAATGTAAACTTCCTAATACAAAGTACTCAATAAATAACAGGAATGACTTACCCCACAAAATCCTTGTTTTATAATACGAGGTAGGACTACAACTTAAACAACTGAATAGAGAAAATGTTAAGGTCAAAGTTGTTTTAAATATAATCATTGGCATAGAAGGTATCGTTCTAATTCTGGGCCAAATTGTGGCTAAGGTCAGTTACTGTATACATGATAAAATAAGTCTAACAATATTTTCAAAGAACCAAATTATAGCCTAGTCATTCTCTCTAGTTCTTATGTTAATTAAATAATTTATATTCTATTCAAATGATTTCTATTTAAGTGATTTCTATATTACTTTCTTCCTTTTCTTAATTAGGTTTTATTATTTCTATTTTTTTCCTTTTACTTGATTAGCTTCTATTTTCTAGTTTTTTTAGGGTAGAAATTCCAATTACTAATTTTAAATCTCTTTTCTAACAGCATTTAAATGTACTATAAATTGTCACATTAAGGATGGTTTTACCTATATCACATACATGTTGATATGTTACATATTATCATTAAGTCCAAAATATATCTAAATTTTAAATTTCTAATAACCATTTTATTCACCTCCAAAATTACTTAGAAATATGCTACTTAAGTTCCAAATGTTTCCAATAGTTATTTTTCCTGGTCCTTCCACCCTCTGGTAGGCTCCAGTGTGTGTTGTTCCCCTCTATGCGTTCATATGTTCTCATCAATTAGCTTCCACTTATAAGTGAGAACATGTGGAATTTGGTTTTCTGTTCCTCCATTAGTTTGCTAAGGATAATGGCTTCCATCTCCATCCATGTCCCTGCAGAATACATGATCTCATTCTATTTAATGACTACATAGTATTCCATGGTGTATACCTGGGTGATGAAGTAATCTGTTCAACAAACCCCCAGGCACATATTTACCTATGTAACAAAGCTGCACATATACTACTTAACCTAAAAGTTCAAACAAAACAAAAATAAAAATTCCAAATATTTAGTGAGATCCTTGATATATTTCCATCTTTTTTAACAATGATTTGAAATTGAATTCCACTGTGGTCAGAGAGTGTTTTCTGAAATTTATGTGTGTTCTTTATACTTTCAGATATAATAGTTTTCAATCAAAAATTCCCATTTTATTGGTATGTATCCTTTTCCTTTGTTTTTACATCTCTTTATTGATGATATGTAACCTTTGTTTTAAATTGTCTGATATATATTTCTTTGTCAGTTTTAAGTTATTTTTAAAATACAGCATCTGGGTCACCATAGGGTCTAGTTATATAATTTTAAAATTGTAAGTCATATTCCTTAGTTCTTTGCATATATAATGTTTCTGGTTAATTTTATGCAAATCATTGAGGACTGTACATTATAGGGAACTAGTATAACATTGCTTTCCTTTAAGAAGCAATGCATTTTGCTTTGAGATAGAGGGCCTCTAATAGTAATATCATGCTTGATTTTATGTTTTGCTCGGGCAAGTCTATTTTGGTTTTGCCCTCACTCCTAGAATTTGGCAAATACTCTAGAACAAGAGTAGGCAAACTAAAGTCCACAAGGCAAATAATCTGGTTTTTGTATGTTTAGTTTTATTTTTAAAATATATTTTTTCAACATACCCATGCCTATTTCCTTATGAATTGTCTGTAGCATCTTTGTCACTAAAATTGAAAAGCTGATTAATTGGTATAGAGATCATATGGCCATGAAAACCTAAAATAATTACTACCTGGCTCTTTATGGAAAAGCTGTGTGATTCTATACTTCTAAACCATAGACTTGCTTTCTCAATGGAATATAGAATATCTCAAAGAGAACATATCTACTCTGTATGTGTTGGAAGTCTAGAATTTCTGACACCATGCAATCTCTAGTATATTTATTTAGCAGTTTGTTCTGTAGTAACTTTTTTTTTCAGCCTCATAACAAACAGCCAAGCTTTCAATGAAGTCTCTAGAAGAAATAACGGGCATTTTGGAGACCTCTATGGGTGCAGCTCTCTCGTTTTTGGTATAATTCTTGAGAAATTATAAAATTCAGCACCCTCAAACTTCTATTTCTACCTGCTCAGCTTCTCAAGGGAGCTGTTATCCACTTGGCCTTCACACCCATGTTCTGCAGCCAGAAAATGCTGCAGGATGAAAGCTCAGACATGCATTTCCCTTCTTTCAAAAATCTAGGACCTATGCTATTATACAATGCCTGAAAAATGTCTTCTTTTATATCTGTTCAGTGCTATCATTGTTTACAATAATAAGGTAAACCCAGCACAATTATCCCACTGTGTCTAGAAGTGAAGCTAATAGTAATAATAATTCAATATTGATTTATACAATGAAAATGTGATAAATTTATCTTACAGTTAATAGCTTTGTGATATGTTGCAGAAAATTTGTGTGGTTAGCTACCATGTTTAAACCTACTAGAAAATCTGTCAGTTAACAGATAATCAATTTTTGAATATAGTTTACAACTCTGTGGGAATTAGAAACAAAAATTATAGAGGAGATAATGCAAGTATATTATTTAAATTAATAGAAAAGTTTATCAGTACTTATTTTATTTTATATATTATTTTAGATACACAGTCTCACTCTGTTTCCCAGACTGGGGTGCAGTTGCAAGATTATGGCTAAGGGCAGTCTTGTAATCCTGGTTTCAAGCAATCCTCCCACCTCAGCCTCCTGACTAGCTGAGACTACAGGTGCATGCTACTGCATTCTGTTAATTTTTAAATTATTTATTGTTGAGACAGAGGCTTGCTATTCTGTCTACATTGGTCTCAAAGTCCTGAACTCAAGCAATACTCCCACCTCGGATTCTCAATGTGCTAGGATTACAGGAATGAGTCATCATGTCCAGCCCAAGGTACTTACTTTAAATATTTACAATAGCATAGCAGCTCAGTCCTGTATCTTCCACAAACTATGTCTTAATTATTAAATGAAGAAAGTATGTATGCATGATTTATAAATTAATTGAAGATATTAAACTTGACATTTTTAATAAGATATGTTTATATTAACAACCATTTTAAATGTAATGAATGTCAACACGACTAATAATTACATATAATAAAAGAAGCATTGTTAATCTGCTAAAAAAACTGTTACAATGAAATATTACAGCTAAAGGAAACAGTTGCAGAATTTAATACTAGATTAAAATGACAGAATTTTGCTTTATATTAGGAGGATCACATTTTCAGCTGAACAGACGTAATCTTCAATTTGAGGATCACTATATTTAGCCAACTTTTTCCAACACTCATCCATCTCAATTAAGCAAATTATATATGTAATTACCTTATTGAATTAGCCTTGATCATGTGCATTATAATCTTCAAAATGTCAAAGTACTAAAAATTAATAGTGTCTATATTTTAAGACTCATTAAAGTATTTTAAGCTCCCAGAATTATTAGCTAATAAAAGGTTCCAGGCCATATAAGCACTAATCCAAATGTTTGAAGGATTTGGACCTTTATTCCTGAAGAGAAATTGTACTGAATTTATAAAGCCAATTGTAGTTAATTAGTGAGTATTGTTTGGCCCAGTTCTGGTAAGAGTTGAGAAAAGAATTTATTTATTTATGTATTTATTTATTATTTAAGACAACATGCTTCTTTGGTTTAGAAACAGTCGAACCGGAGCCAGAGGCTATTATACTTAACAGACTAAGACAAGAGCAAAAAATCAAATACCACATGTTCTTACTTATAAGTGGAATCTAAATGATATGAAGTTATGAACATAAAGAAGAAAACAATAGACGTTGAGGTCTATTGACATGGGAGGGTAGGAGCAAGGAGACGAGCAGAAAAAATAACTGTTCTGTACTGGGCTCAATATCCAGGTATTGAAATATGTACAGCAAACCTGTTTGACATGTGTTTACCTGTGTGACAAACTTTCAAATGTACCCCCAAACCTAAAATAAAAGTTTAAAAAAGAATAAGAAGATAAAAAGAGAAAGAAAAAAGAAGCTAATTAGTAATTATGTTATTAAAGAAGCTAATAAGTAGCACAGTAATAACTGACTGCTTACCATAATATGGTTTGCATTTCAGTATCTGTATTTTACTGTTTTACATTAATATTTACCTTTTCTTCTTTAATATCTTCCAACATAAGAATGTCACACATATCTTAAATGTATTTTTTTATAAACACATCAGGCAGGATATTTTACTTAGCTTTAAGTAATTGGAAGTAATTTGTGGTACTAATTGTGGACCAAAATGACAAGCAGGTCAGGTGAGAGACAATTTATTTTTAATTTATTGGCTTTCTGCCAGAATTATATAGGTAAAATACTTTCTAAGCTGTAGATAACACTGGCTTCAAAAGTGTACAGAACAAAAACTAATAAACTAAAATATATACAACCTCAAACAATGAGTCAAACACTTAGCTTAGAACGGCATTGCTGGCTTTGGAGTTTTAATCATGGGATGCAAACACTTTCCAACAAAACAGAATAAATTAAAATTTAATTTGGAAAATGATTTTTTAAATACCTCTTTATCCCTCTCATTCAGTGCATAATAAGAAAAATGTTGGCCAGGCGTGTTAGCTCACACCTGTAATCCCATCACTTTGAGAGGCCAAGGTGGGCAGATTGTCTGAGGTTAGGAGTTCGAGACCGGTCTGGCCAACATGCTGAAACCCTGTCTTTACTAAAATAATACAAAAAATTAGCCAGAAATGGTGGTGTGCACCTGTAATCCCAGCTACTTGGGAAGATGAGGCGGGGGAATTGCTTGAATCAGGGAGTTGGAGGTTGCATGGAGCGGAGATCATGCTACTCCCCTCCAGCCTGGTAGAAATAGAAAGACTAAAAATAAAAAAAAAAAAAAAAAAAAAAAAACACTTGGTCTGGAAGTCTGGTACAGCATGGAATAAAATAACCATTACATTGTAACAAAATATAAAGTTAGTTATACAAGTATTTTTAACTCTGAGCATTAATCACCAAAAATGTTATAATGCAATTTTAGGTGTAAATTATATATTTGATTATCATATTTAGAACTGAGATAAGTAAAATCCATATCTATCTGTATTTCTAAATAGCAAAAATTGGCTATATGTCAGTTACTTAATACATACTAATTATATTCATAACTGAGCTTATAAAGACCATTCAGGAGAAAAGAATATATTAAAATCCCATATAGATTGCTTCTAGCTAACATTCTAATTATTTAAAAGTCTGGTTGAAGAATACAATACAAATAGAATACTTTAACTACTCATACATGATGCTGTTAAAATAAATATTTATTAAGAATGTTGAATAGAGGTCTCCAATCTCTTCTTGCTTGTAGGGTTCCTATCGAAAGTTCTGCTGTCAGCTTGATGGGGTTCTCTTTGTAGGTAACTTGCTCCTTCTCTCTAGCTGCCTTTAACATTTATTTTTTTTATTTTAATCTTGGAAAATCTGATGATCATGTGTCCTGGGGATGGCCTTCTTGTGTAGTATCTTTGAGGAGTTTTCTGCATTTCCTTAATTAGAATGTTGGCCTCCCTAATGAGGCTGGAGAAATTTTCATAGACAATATCCTGAAATACGTTTTCCAAGTTTCTTGCTTTCTCCCCATCTCTTTCAGGGATGCTAATGAGTTGTATTCAATGGGAGCTGGATGTCAGTAAAATGGAGGAATAGGATTTCCCACTGCTCTTCCTTGTGCAGAAATATTGAGTTAATAAATTAGCCACGCACAGAAATACCTTTACAAGAGCTAAGAAAACAAAGTGAGAAATCACAGCAACTTATAGTAGCACAGAAATAAGAAAAAAAGCTATTAAAGAGTCAGTGGGATAATTTTACATTATTTTTGTTACCCCTCCCAACCCCAGGTGTCACAGTATAGAGAGACATAACTTCCACATGGGAAAAAGGAGGAAAATGAGCACCAAACTTTACCTCAAGCACTCACGTCAGGCCTGCCCAAGTACAACTTAGTGCTGGGAAGGCTCCCACAGACTCAGACACTGGCTACAGTCTACAGCTCCAGGCCCACCCACTGCCAGGCAGAATCCCACAGGCCCCGTCTCCAGGTGTGATGGCTAATATTGAGTGTCAACTTGATAGGATTGAAGGATGCAAAGCATTGTTCCTGGGTGTCTGTGAGGGTGCTGCCAAAGGAGATTAACATTTGAGTTACTGGAGGGAGAGAGGCAGACCCACACTCAGTTTGGGTGGGCACCATCTAATCAGCTGCCAATACGGCTAGAATAAAGCAGACAGAAGAATGTGGAAGGTCTAGACTGGCTGAGTCTTCCAAGCCTTTATCTTTCTCCCATGCTGGACGCTTCCCCTCTTGAACAACAGAATCCAAGTTCTTTAGCTTTTGGACTCTTGGACTTACACCAGTGGTTTGCAATGGCTCATGGGCCTTCAGTCACAGATTGAAAGCTTCACTGGGAGCTTCCATACTTTTGAGATTTTGGGGACTTGTACTGGCTTCCTTGCTCCTCAGCTTGCAGATGGCATATTGTAGGACTTCACCTTGTGATCATGTGAGTCAATACTCCTTAATAAACTCTTATTCATATACACATCTATTCTATTAGTTCTGTCCCTCTAGAGAACCCTAATAGATTAGGCCTGTTTGTCAGCCCCTGTCTTTAGGACTGCCCTCCTTCAGACCAACCCCAGTGCCTCCAGGCTCTAGACTGGCCCCAGCTTCAGGTCAACTCCAATGCCACTAAACTTTAGTCCCAACCCAGGACCAGGCCTCCCCCCACAGTCTCAGGTCTCAGGGCTAGTCCCAGGATTCCAGACTCCAGGCTGGCACCCATTGCCCCAGGCTTCAAACTGCTCCCGGCGTCAGGCTGACGGCACAGCCCTAAACTTCAGGCCTGGCTTAGCACCAGGTTGGCTCCAAATCCCTAGTCGTGAGGCCAGCACTCACAGACCTAACCTGGCCAGCCCCTGTGGATGCAGTCTTCAGGCCTACCCAGTCACAGGTAATCCCTTAAAGCCTCAAGTGCTAAGCCCATACATGGTTTTAAATCAACCCAGACCCAGGTCAGCTCACAGAGACCCAGGCTTCAGGCTCACATCACCTCCAGGTTGATATGACTAGCCTCAGGCATCAGTCCAGTTCCATAGATACAGGCTATAGGCCTGCTAAGTGGAAAACTACCCTACCTTCCAGGCCTGGCCCAGCTGTTCCATATTCTAGTAGACCCAGATTCAGGCTCATCCCAGTAGATCCTGAGCACTGAATTGCCCCCTAAAGACACAGGCTCCAGGCCAGTGCCTACAACCCAAGGTCCCAGGCCAGGATACATGGCTTCAGGCTCTACTCTAACACCTACAATCTCAGTCTTCAAATCTGCTCTCACAAACTGGGTTTTAGTGCCTGCCTAGCACCAGCCTGGCCTCATAATTTCAGGCTGGTCCATGTGGCCTCTAGCTTTAGTGAACCCAGGGTCAAGGTCCAGGCTTCTTCTAGCAGACCCAGGACCTAGACCCACTCCTGTAGCCTCCAAAAAAAAAAGAGGCTACAAGACCACCCCTGCAAACTCAGGTTTCAGGCCCACCCCTACAGACTCAAAGCTCCAGGCAAACCCCAGTGTCAGGCCTGCTCCTGCAGACTCATGCTCTAAACCCATCACAGAGGATGTGGGCACCAGGCCTATCCCAATGTCTGGTTAGTCTCTGCATATTCATGCTCAAGGTCTACCCCAAAGACAGGTCAGTGTCTGTGAACCCTGGCTGTGAATACAAGCTCTATTTCTAGTCACACAGACTTAGGTTCCAGGTCCACCTACTCAGACCCAATTGGTCCAAAGCAGTTAATTCATACTCCAGGCCTAACCCCATGGACTTGAATGGATTGAATGGACTTGTATTTTTGAATGGATTGCCTGGTCAAGAGCTGTCTCAGAAAAAAACAGTACACAAAGAGAGGAATAAGTTTCTACTTCTTCAAATGTACAGACATCAATGTAAGACAAGAAACATTTTTTTAAAAAAGAAGATATAATACAACTAAAAGAACACAATAATCTTTCAATAACTGACCTTAAGGAAATAAAAATATGTAAATTACCTGACAAAATCTTCCACAAAGTTGTTCTAAGAAAGTTTAGTAAAACTTAAGAAAAAAAGAAAAGCAATTTCATGAAATCAGAAAAACAATAAACAACCAAAACAGTAAGTTTAACAGAGATATTGAAGTTCTTTTTAAAAAATTTAAACAGAAATTATGGAGCTAACTGCATACATCACTAATGATCAGAGAAACGCAAAATAAAACCATAATTATTTACCACCTTATCACAGCCAGAATAAAAATTATTTAAGAGTCAAAAGACAATAGATGTTGACATGAATGTAGTGAAAAGGAAATGCTTACACTACTGCTGGTAGGAATGTAACTTAGTACAACTTCAATGGAAAATAGTATGAAAGTTTCTCAAAGAACCAAAAGTAGATCTACTATTTGATCCAGTAATCCCACAACTGGGTACCTACCCAAAGGAAAGAAGTCCCTATATCAAAAACACACCTGCGTGCATATGTTCATCACAGCACAATTCACCATTTCAAAGACATTAAATCAACTTAAGTGTCCATCAAGTGATGAGTAGATAAAGTGTGATACACACACACATATGTACACACACACACATATCTATATTCATATATCTATATCTATACATGTGGTATATTATTGTGGTTTTAATTTGCATTTCTGTGATTGGTGATGCAGTTAGCTCCAAAATTTTTTTAAATAACTTTAATATTCTCTGTTAAATATATTGCCTTGGTTGTTTATTGTTTTTCTGATTACACACACACACCATGGAATTCTAGTCAGTCATAATAAAGAATAAAATAATGTCTATTTTAGCAACTTTGATGGAACTACAGGCATTATTCTAAGTGAAGTGCCACAGAAATTAAAAACCCAATAATACATATTCTCACTTATAAGTAGCATACAAGTTATGAGTACACAAAATTCTACAAATCCATATACTCAACATTGAACACTCAGAAATGGGATGGCTGGAAAGGAGGTGAGAGATAAAAAACTACATATTAGGTAGAATGTGCACTAAAATCCCAGACTTCACTACTGCATTAGTCAGGGTTCCCTAGAGGGTCAGAACTAACAGGATATATATATATATATATGGATATATATGGAAAGTTTATTAAGTATTAACTTACATGATCACAAGATCCCATAATAAGCTGTATGCAAGCTTGAGGAGCAAGGAGAGCCATTCTGAGCCTCAAAACTGAAGTACTCAGAGTCCAGTGTTTGAGGGTAGAAAGCATCCAGCATGGGAGAAAGATACAGGCTGGGAGACTAGGCCATTCTCCATTCTCGCCTCTTCACGTTTTTCTGCCTGCCTTGTATTTGCTGACATCTGATTAGATTATGCCCACCAGATTAAGGATGAGTCTGCTTTTCCCAGCCCACTGACTCAGATTTTAATCTCCTTTGGCAACACCCTCACAGACACACCTAGGATCAATACTTAGCATCCTTCAATCCAGTCAAGTTGATATTCAGTATTAACCAACACAGCCACTAGGTAATTTATCCATATAACCAAAAGCTGCTTGTACTCCTAAGGCTATTAAAATAAGAAGTAAATAAATAATAAAATTATGGTGCTATAAAATACAATGAATAAAATGAAATAGCATAAACAGGATAATTTTTTTACACACACATAAAGAAACCTGTGAACTCAAAGACAGATTATTTGAAAATACACAGAGGGCAAAACAGTGAAACAGAATGAAGACAGAATAAAGAATTTATGAAAAAGCATCAAAAGAGAAAATATTAGAGTTACATAAGTTTAAGAAGAAGAGAGCATCCAAGTGTTAGATTATTTTTAAAAAGCAAATACTTTTTAAATATAAGAAAATATAAAAATATCCAGGTAGAGGAAGCTCAAAGATCTCTAGTCTCATTAATTCCAATAAGACTACACCAAGGCATTTTATAAATCAAACCACCAAAACATAAAGATAAAGAGAAGATCCTGAAAGCAGCAAAAGAAAAGAAATAAACCAAATGTAAGGGAGTTCCAATAAGGCTATCAGCAGATTTCTCAGTAGAAATACCACATGCCAGGAAAGAATAGAATGATGTATTTGAAGTGCTGAGGGAAAAACAAAACTGCAAAGTAAGCATACTGTAAATAAAAATGTTATCTAGAAATAAACAAGAGATAGACTTTCTCAGACAAATAAAGCAGAGGGAGTCCATTAGCACCAGACCTTCTTTACGAGAAACACTTCGGGGAGTTGTTCAAGCTGAAATAAAATACTTATGATTAAATTTATCCAAGGAGGAGAAAGAATTGTACACCCAAACTAGAAAACATTAATGGAAGACATTTCCAAATATATAAATAGAAAAATTTTAGTGTTCCAGAATAAGAAGAGTGAATATTGCTAAAATGTCCATACCAATCAAAGTGATCTACAAATTTATATTTCAATAATCTTTTTTTCACAGAAATAGAAAAAAAAAAACCCTAAAATTGTTATGGAACTACAAAACAGCCAGAATAGCCAAAGCAGTCTAGAGTAATAATGAACAAACCTGAAGGCATGATACTCCCTGATTATATTAGTCTGTTCTCACACAGCTAATAAAGATATACCTAAGATTAGGTGATTTATTTTATTTGTTTGTTTGTTTATTGATTTTTATGAGATGGAATTTCACCCTTGTAGCCTAGCCTGGAGTGCAATGGCAAAATCTCAGCTCACTGCAACCTCCACCTCCTAGGTTCAAGCGATTCTCCTGCCTCAGCCTCCCAAGTAGCTGGAATTACAGGTGCCCACCACTACACCACATTAATTTTTTGTATTTTTAATAGAGACAGAGTTTCTCCATGTTGCTCAGGCTGATCTCAAACTCCCAACCTCGGGTGATCTGCCTGCCTCAGCCTTCCAAATTGCTGGGAGTACAGGGGTGAACCTTGCACCTGGACAGAAACTAGGTGGTTTATATTTTTAAAAAAGTAGGTTTAATTGGCTCATGGTTCCCCATGGCTGGGGAAGCCTCAGAAAACTTACAATCGTGGTGAAAGGGGAAGCAAACATGTTCTTGTTCACATGGCAGCAGCAAGGAGATGTGCCAAGTGAAGTAGGGGGGAAAGGCCCTTATAAAATCATGAGATCTCGTGAAAACTCCCTCCCTACCATGATAATAGCATGGAGATAACCAACCCCATGATTCAACTACCTCCCACTGGGTCTCTCCCACCATATGTGGAAATTATAAGAATCACCATTCAAGATGAGATTTGAGTGGGGACACAGCCAAACCATATCATTCTGCCCTCGGATCCTTTGAAATCTTATGTCCTTACTATTCAAAACAAATCATGCCCTTCCAACAGTTCCCCAAAGTCTTAACTCATTTCAGCATTAACTCAAGAGTCCAAATTCAAAGTCTCATCTGAGAAAGGTAGGTCCTTTCTGCCTATGAGCCTGTAAAATCAAAAGCAAGTTAGTTACCTTCTAGATACAATGGGAATACAGGCATTGGGTGAATACACCCATTCCAAATGGGAGAAATTGGCCAAAACAAAGGAGCCATGCAAAACTATAGGCCCCATGCAAAACTACAGGCCCCATGCAAGTCTAAAATCCAATAGGGCCCAAATGATCTCCATTTACTCCATATCTCAAACAGGTCATGCTGATGATGCAAGAGGTGGGCTCCCATGACCTTCGGAAGATCTGCCCATATGGTTCCACAGGGTATAACTTCCTCATGGCCGCTTTCATGGCTGACATTGAGTGTCTACAGCTTTTCCAGGTGCATGGTGCAAGCTGTCAGTGAATCTACCATTCTGTTGTCTGGAGGAGGCTGGCCCTCTTCTCACAGATCTACTAGGCAGTATCCCAGTGGGAACTCCATGTAGGGGATCCAACCCCAAATTTCCTTTTCACACTGCCCTAGCAGAGGTTCTCAAATGAGTCTTCTGCCCTGCAGCAGACTCCTGCTAGGAAATCTAGGCCTTCCCATACATTCTCTGAAAACTAGGCCATTTCCCAAATCTCAATTCTTGTCTTCCCTGTACCCACAAGACAAACACCATGTGGAAGTTGCTAAGGCTTGGAATTTGCACCCTCTGAAGCCACAGCTTGAGCTGTACTATGAACCCTTTCAGCCATAGCTGGACTGTCTAGGACAGGGCACCAAGTCCCTAGGCTGCACATAGCGGGGGGCCCTGAACCCAGCCCACACATTTTTTTTTCTCCTAGGCCTCGAGGTCTGTGGTGGAAGGGGCTGCTGTGAAGGTGTCTGACATTCCCTGGAGATATTTTCCCCATTGTCCCTTGGCAATTAATATCTGCCTCATCATTATTTATGCAAATTTCTCCAGCAGGCTTGATTTCATCCTTAGAAAATTGTTTTTTCTTTTCTATCGCATTATCAGGATGCAAATTTTCCAAACTTCTATGTTCTGTCACTTATTTTGTCACTTAGAAATTTCTTCCACTAAGTACCTTAAATCATCTCTCTCAATTTTACAGTTCCACAGCTTTCTAGGGCAAGGGTAAAATGCCGCCAGCCTCTTTGCTAAAGAATAACAACAGTCTCCTTTGCTCCAGTTCCTAACAAGTTCTTCATCTCCATCTGAGACTACCTCAGCCTGGCATTACTGTCCTTATTACTATCAGCATTTTGGTCAAAGCCATTCAACAAGTGTCTAGGAAGTTCCAAACTTTCCCACATTTTCATGTCTTCGTCTAAGCCCTCCAAACTGTTTCAACCTCTGCCTGTTACCCAGTTCTAAAGTGACTTCACATTTTTGGGTATTTTTACAGTAGCATGCCCTCACCTGGTACCAATTTACTGTATTAGTCCATTCTCATCTATTAATAAACATATACCTGAGTAATTTATAAAGGAAATGTATAATTTTATAATTTATAAAGGAAAGAGGTTTAATTGACCACAGTTCAGCATGACTGGAGAGGCCTCAGGAAACAATATCATGGCAGAAGGGGAGGCCTACGTTTGTTCTACTTTGCATGGCAGCAGCAAGAAGTGCCAAGGTAAGGGGAGGAAATCTTCTTATAAAAACATCAGATTTCATAAGAACGCACTATCATTAGAGACCAGCATGAAGATAACCATCCCTATTATTCAATTACATCCCACTGGGTCTCCTGCAAAACATGTGTGGATTATTGAAACTATAGTTCAAGAAGAGATTTGGGTAGGAACACAGACAAACCATAACACTGATTTCAAAATGTATTACAAAACACTTATAATCAGAATAACATAGTATTGGCAAAAAATATCCTCTTCACCCCAATAAAAACAGACACATTGACCAAGAGAACAGAATACAAAGCCCAAAGATAAATCTATACATTAATGGTCAATTAATTTTTGGAAAAGTACCAAGGACACACAGGAAAAGAACAGCATGTTGAAAAATGTTGTGAAATAACTGGACATCCAAATGCAGAAGAATAAAATTGGACCTTACTTCACACCATATAAAAAAGTCAACTCAAAATGGATTAAAGGCTTAAATGTAAGACCAGAAACTTTAAAACTACAAGAAGAAAATTTAGGAGTAAATCTCCATTATGTTGATGTCAGTAATCATATTTAAAATTTTATTTTGTATAACTTTATGAGGTACAAGTATTATTTTGTTATATTGATATATTGCAAAGCAGTGAAGTCAGGGCTTTTAGTATATATCTATCAGCAGAATAACACACGTTATAGTCAGTAAGTAATTTCTCATTACCCACCCCCTTTCAAGACTTCACTGCCTGTTATTTTACACACTACCTATCTGTGTACACATTACTGAGTTCTCAATTATAAGTGATAACATTGTTATTTGTCTCTGTGAGTATTTCAATTGAAATAACAACTTCCAGTTTCATCTATGTTGCTGCAAAAGACATAATATTATTTTATGGCCAAATAGTGTTCCATTGTGCGTGTGTGTGTGTGTGTGTGTGTGTGTGTGTATATATATATATAGATATATATATATATATATATATATGTAACTTTCGTTTGTTCACTCATTTGTTGATAAGCATTTAGGTCGGTTCTATATCTTTGCAACTGTGATTATTCTGCAATAAATATGTACAGCAATAAATATGTCTTTTTAATATAATGATTTATTTTTCTTAGGTAGATACCTAGTAGTGAGATTGCTTGATTGAATGCTAGTTCTATTTTTAGTTCTTTGCAAAATCTGCTTAAATTTTTCATAGACTTTGTACTAATTTATGCTTCCACTAAGAGTAAGTGCTCCCTTTTCTCCACATCCTCATTAACCACTGTTATTTTTTCTGTTTAATAATAACCGTTCTTAGTAAGATAATATCTCATTATGTTTTTAATTTCTTTTCTTTCTTTTTTTTAAGTTGGAGTTTCACCATGATGGCCAGACTGGTCTTGAACTTCTGACCTCAGGTGATCCACCCACCTCAGCCTCCCAAAGTGCTAGGATTACAGGCATGAGCCACCGCGCCTGGCCCATGTCTTTAATTTCTATGTCACTAATGGTTGAACCTTTTTCATATTCTTCTTGGACTTTTGTGTCTTTTTTAAAAAACAAATTTCTATGCATGTCCTTAGCCCATTTTTTAATGGAATTCTTTTGTTGTTATTGTTGAGTTGTATGAGATTCTTGTTTTAGTCCCCTATTGGAAGTACAGTATGCAAATGAATTTTCCCCATTCTGAGATTATCTCTTTACTCTGTTGATTATCTCTTTTGCTGAATGAAAGGTTTTTAGTTTAATTAAATTTGATTTATTTTTGTTTACATTGCATGTGCGTTTGAGGTCTTAGTCCTATATTCCTCATCTGAACCAATGTTCAAAATAATCTTCTCTAGGTTTCTTTCAGTAATTTATAGTCTTAGGTCATATACTTATTTTATACATCTTAGTTGATCATTGTATATGAGGAGAAATAGAGGTCTAGTTTTATTTTTCTGCATACAGAAATCCATTTTTTTTCCAGCACCATTTATTGGAAAGGTTGTCCTCTCCCCAGTTTATGCTCTTGTTGATTTGTTCAAAGTTCAACTTACTATAAGGATGTGTCCTTATTTCTGGTTTCTCTATTCTGTTCCATTGATCTATCTATTTTTGTAACAGCACCATGCTGTTTTGGCTACTGTAGCCTTGTAGTATAATTTTAAGTCAGGTAATGTGATGCCTCCAGCCTGCTTTGTGCTTAGTTATGCTTTGGATATTTGAGACCTTTTTTTGGCCTCAAATACATTTTAGGATTATTTTTCTACTTCTGTGAAATGTGATATTAGCATACTAATAGCAATTGTATTAAATCTGTGAATTGCTTTGGGCATTGTGGTCATTTTAATGATATTAGTTCTTCTGTGGGATTACTTTTCATTTGTTTGTGTCATTTACTACTTTTTATCAGTGTTTGTAGTTTTCCTCTTAGTTAAATATATTCATTTTTATTATTATTGGATCTACTGTAAATTGCACTGCCTTCTTGATTTAGTTCTCAGCTAGATTGTCGGTGTATAGCAATACTACTGATTTTCCATGTTCATTTTGTATGCTGAAACTTTACTAAATTCATTCATTAAAATCTAGGAGGTTTTTGGTGGAAACTTTGGCGTTTTCAAGATATAAGACCATATCATCAGTCAACAAGGATAATCTGAGGTCCTTTTTTCCAATTTGGATATATTTTATTTCTTTTCCTAGTCTGATTCTTCTGGATAGGACTTTCAATACCATGCTTAATAAGAGTAAAGCAAATAAGCATCCTTGTCTTGTTTCAGGTTTCAAAGGGAATGCTTTCAACCTTCCCCCTTCACTATGATTTTGGCCGTGAATTTGTCATATACAGTCTTTGTTGTTTCTATGCTAATTTGTTGAGTGATTTTTTATGATGAAAAAAATGCTGAATTTTGTCAATTTTTTTATGTATCTATTGAGATTAGTTTTTGTCTTTAATTGTGTTTATATGATACATCATATTTATTCATTTGTATTATTGAACCATCCTCATACCTGGTATAAAACCCACTTGTTCAAAGTGTATTATCTTTTGGAAGTGCTGTTGGATTCAGTTTGCTTGTATTTTGTTGAGGAGTTTTACATCTATGTTCATTGGGGATATTAGTCAGAAGTTTTCTTTTATGGTTGTGTATTGGTCTGAATTTAGTATTAAGATCAGATCATTTATTGGTTATGAAGCTATTTCCTAGTGTATACATATTTCAGAACATCATCCTGTGTTCAGTAAAGATATATAATTTTTCTGTCATAAAATGAATAATTTAGAGAAATAAATATATTGAATTATATTAAAGAGTATACTAAAAGGTATATATAATGTAAAATTTTCAGTATACATATAAATTTAATTTTATCAGAAGAAAAAATTTTAAGTACAGAAGATAAAATAAAATAAAATAATTGACCAAAAATTTATTCAAAATTAAATAAATCCATGGGAATATACTTTAATTTTTTAAATTTATTTCAGTAATTCCCTGAGTTGCATGAACTGGCAGGAATTTACAGGTTGGTGTGTGGATGGGTTCAGTCTTGAATTATCTTGGCACTATTGGTTGTGTGTTTATTGTTGATAAAAATTATGGCTGCCTGAATAATGGCCTTCCAGTGTGTTCACAAGCGGCCTTTTCTGTGACCTCTGACAATTTAATTCTGCCACAGGGTTCTTAAGAAAAATCTCATGAGGTAGTTACTAGTCATATGCACATAGTTATTCATTTCTCATGTTTCAAGCAAGATTTTAGCCTTGACAGTCTTGAATGAATAATATACCTGCATTTAAATAATTGTCTCAATGTTTTCTAGACAGTAATCCCCAATCAGCCCAATTTATACAAAAAGTAAAGGTGTGTAATACTCAACTAAAGTGCTCAGAAAAATAAAATGACAAGTTTGTTTAATTAGAAAAACTATAATTTCCTACTCAAGATGAATGAATACAGTGACTAGAAAATTTTTTCTTTACACTTTACACCTGCACATAGCAATTACACCTTCAATTTGCAAAACTTATTTTTCTTTGTTCAGAAAAGGTACATGTTATATTACATTCCACCTGCATTCTTATTATCTCTAGGGCAATTATGTAGCTTTATTTAAAGGGCAAATAAAGCACATAATTATACCTTTAAAAACAGTTTGAACTAACAGCTAAATTTTGGCTTAGAATATTACCAAAGTATTAAATAAAAATGGAGGACAAAAAAATAACTTGTAGAATGCAGTTATCACTAGGAAAGTGGAAAAAAGTTTCTTACAAAATAATGTACTGAGACAATTGAAATGGTTGATGTATTGGTAACTGAGTATGAGAGTTTCCAACAGCCAACTTCACAGCCTTTCTGCCTAGAAAATCAATTTGAAAAATATATTTCATTTAGCATTTTACAAAGAAAAAAAGAGCAAAAATTTTAGACAATGTTAAAAAGGACTTGGAAATAATGTGGTGAGAAAACAAATGTAAAGAAAAGTCAAAAGACTTTTCTAAGATCATACTAGTAATTATTTAAATAATAAAAGCTATATCCCGATATTCTTGTTCTCAGTTGAAAATACTCTCTAATAAAATCAATCATAAGAAATTTATTGTAATTTAAATATTATCAGTAAAGATAATCAAATCATCTAAAAGTATATTAAGTCTTTTTTTTTTAAACCACAATTTCCTCTAGCTTTAACCAAGTCAAGGACCCCAAGTAGTTTTGCTAAAGATTTCTCTCTAAATGAACCATAAAGAGCCAAGTATCTGCCCAGACAAATAGACTAAGAAGAAGACAAATGTATTTGTCAAGGTTAGAGCTCTTATAGATTATTACATGATTATGGATAGCTGAGGTTTTGTTGTAAACATATCTCAATTTCCAAAATATTTTATTCACATTTTGATATTAATAATATATATAGATGATATTTGAGATCCCTTCCATTATTGACATTTTAAGAAATGTATTTTAGTGTTACTTAGCAAATATTAAAATATTACTTTCACTGTTTTTAAGAATGGACAAGAAATGATGGTACTGAAGAAAAATAAAACACTATTCAACATTTAAAGTCCCAACCAATGTCAATTTACTTGGTTACTTTCTCTAGAAGCAAATGCATCTATCAGCATTTTCCTGGAGTATGCTTTCACCTCTGTGGGGGCACTTAGCATTTCATTCTGTATCATGGCTCTTTATTTTCATGTCTCTCTCCTACAAGTTTTTAAACTCCTTAAGGGCAGAGTCTATTTTATTCATTTTATATATCTCTAGTACCACCATGGTATCATACATATAGGAGGCATGCTCTGTCAAATTAATGAATGAATGCCATTAAAAAGTCTGTACATCAAAACACACAGAATGCAAAGATAAATCAACCTGTCATATATGCAATTCTAGAATAGCATTATCTTTTCTATAATAGTTCTTATACGTGATGAATCACAATATAAAACTGAACATGCTTTGGGGAACTTTACCTCATTGTTTATTTATTCATTAAGCTATAAATTTTTATAAGAATAAAACAAATATAATACTTAAAGTAGTCAAAAAGAAAATATGATCATGGTATACTGTTCTAGTAAAATGGCCTTGATACCCTAACTAAATCAATAAACAGTATTTTTTATTTTCTATTCTAACAAGATAAAAAAAAATGAAGCTTACACAAATTATGGATAATTAATGATCATTTATATTGTGGTACTGTTGAACAATATATTTGGGGAATACGTTTGTACGCTATGTTTGAATGACAATTTAACAAAGCCATAAACATTTTTGCATTATTTGGTTCCTCAACTTTAGATACAGAAATCTACATACAACAATTAGCATAAAAAATTTTAATGTTTTATTTTCAGTATTCTTTATTATAGTAATAAAAGTAAAAATGACCCATAGGCCCAGCAATGGAAAATGTTTTTAAAATCATGATAATTTTATAAAATGAAAACCTATAAAGTTACTTAATAATATTTGTTCAAAAGAATTTCATGACATATAAAGATGTTTAAAACTTAGTGTTTAAAAAAGTAAAATTATAAAGCAATGTGTTAAAAAGATCATATGTAAAACCTTGATAAAAACAAAATGCTAAAAATTTAATTTTTTTATAAGAATATAGTAATAACCTTTTATTTCATTCACTCACCTTCACTACTATTAATTTCCATGTCATTGTTGTTCACCAAAGTTTTGATGTAATATAATTCAGGAAGTATAATTATTTAGTCAAGATGGTGGGAGATCCAAGATGGCTGAATAGAAACAGCTCTGGAGTGCAGTTCCCAGCAAGAACAACACAGAGGGTGAGTGATCACCATATTTCCAAATTAGTTTTTACTGCTGACAGACTAGGAGATTACCAGGCTGAAAAGCACCATGAGTTTCCAGCATGGCTGTTTCAGCTGGTGCCGGGGGGTTCCGCACAAAAACTCACACAAATCTGGGCAGCCATTTCAACTGGCACCTGGAACTCCTGGGATACAGAGCAGCCGATTCAACTGAAAAAGAGGGGGCTGAAACGGAGCCAGGTGATCTGGCTCAGCGGGTCCCACCTGCAAAGACCAGCAATCTGAAAGGCTCTGGATTGAGAATTTTGCAACAAGCACAGCTGGACCCAGGATGGTCCAGCTCATTGTGGGGAAGGGCATCCACCATTATCAAGGCAGTCCACCACTATGGAGGCAGTTCACCACTGAGGCAGTTTGCCATTACCAAGGCAGTCCATCATTATCGAGGCAGTTCACCACTACCGAGGCAGTCCACCATTACTGAGGAAATCTGCCATTACTGAGGCAGGCTGCCATTACAGAGGCAGTTCTAACTGTACTTCAGTAAATAAAACCACAAGAAAGTTTACACAGCAGCTGGGCAGAGACCATGGAGGCACAGCAATACCTCTGCTGGCAAACTGTGACTAGACTACCTCCTTGCTGGGCAGGGCATCTCTGAACAAATGCAGCAGCATGTCAGGAACTTATAAATAAAGCCCCACCTTCCCAGGTCAGAGCATTTGGGAAAAGAGGTGATTATGTACCTGCCCAGCAGCTCTGAACAGAACAACAGAGCTCACATCACAGTACTTGAGTTCCTATAAAGAACAGACTGTCTCCTCAAACAGCTCCCTGACCCCCCTATATAAAAAGATACACCTCATAAAGGAGTGCTCAGGCTGACATCCTGTGGGTACTCTTCTGGGAGGAAGATAACAGAAGAAGAAACTGGCAGCAACCCTTATGTTCTGCAGCCCCACAAGCGATCCCCAAGCAAGCAGAGTCTGCAATGGACCTCCAGCAGTCCTATAGCAGAAAGACCTGATTGTTAGAAGGAAAATTTTAAAAAAAGAAAGAAATAGCTTCAACATCAACAAAAAGGATGTCCACTCAGAGACCCCATTTGAAAGTGACCAACTATAAAGACCACAGGTAGATAAGTCCATGAAGATGGGAAGAAAACAGCTCAAAAAGGATGAAAACACCAAAAACGGGATCACAACTCCTCACCAGCAAGGGAACAAAGCCAGATGGAGAAAGAGTTTTATGAATTGACAGAAACAGGCTTCAGAAGTTGGGTAACAACAAACTTCTCTGAGCTAAAAGAACATGTTCTAATCCAATGCAAATAAATTAAGAACCTTGAAAAAAGGTTAGATGAAATGCTAACTAGAATAAACAGCTTGGAAAAGAATATAAATGACTTAATGGAGCTGAAAAACACAGCACGAGAACTTCATGAAGCATACACAAGTTTCAGTAGCCAAATCAACCAAGCAGAAGAAAGGATATCAGAGACTGAAGATCAATTCAATGAAATAAAATGAGAAGGTAAGATTAGAGAAAAAACAGTGAAAAGAAATAAATGAAGTCTCTAAGAAATATGGAATTATGTAAAAAGACCTCATCTATATTTGATAGGTGTACCTGAATGTGATGGAGAGAATGAATCCAAGCTGGAAAATATTCTTCAGGATATAATCCAGGAGAATATCCCCAACCTAGCAAGGTAGGCCAACATTCAAATACAGCAAATACAGAGACCGTCACAAAGGTATTCCTCAAGAAGAGCAATCCCAAGGCACATAATTGTCAATAGGGTTGAAATGAGGAAAAAATTCTAAGGGCAGCTAGAGAGACAGGTCAGGTTACCCACAAAGGAAAGCCCATCAGACACAGTGGTTCTCTCAGCAGAAACCCTACAAGCCAGAAGAGCATGGGGACCAATATTCAACATCTTTAAAGAAAAGATCTTTCAACCTAGAATTTCATATACAGCCAAACTAAGCTTTGTAAGTGAAGGAGAAATAAAATCCTTTATGGATAAGCAATAGCTGAGAGATTTCATCACCACTAGGCCTGCCTTACAACAGCTCCTGAAAGAAGCACTATACATGGGAAGAAATAACCAATGCCAGCCACTCCAAAAATGTACCAAATGGTAAAGACCATAGACACAATAAAGAAACTGTGTCATCTAACGGGCAAAACAACCAGGTAGTATCAAAATGACAGGATCAAATTCACACATATCAATATTAACCTTAAACGTAAAAGGGCTAAACACCCCATTCAAAAGACACAGACTGGCAAATTGGATAAAAAGTCAAGACCCATCAGTGTGCTGTATTCAGGAAACCATCTCACATGCAAGGACACACATAAGATCAAAATAAAGGGATGGAAGAAGATTTACCAAGCAAATGGAGAGCAAAAAAAAGCAGGAGTTGCAATCCTAGTTTCTGACAAAATGAATATTGAACCAACAAAGATCAAAAGAGACAGAGAAAGGCACTGCATAATGGTAAAAGGACCAATGCAACAAGAATAGCTAATGATCCTATATATATACACACCCAATACAGGAGAACCCAGATACATAAAGCAAGTTCTTAATGACCTACAAAGAGAATTAGACTCTCACACAATAATAGTGGAGATTTTAACACTTCGCTTTCAATATTAGACAGACCAACAAGACAGAAGATTAACAAGGATATCCAGGACTTGAACTCAGATGTGGACCGAGTGGACTTAATAAACATCTACAGAACTCTCCACCCCTATTCCACAGAATAACATTCTTCTCAATACTGCATCACACTTACTCTAAAATTGACCACATAATTTGAACTAACTCATTCCTCAGCAAATGCAAAAGAATGGAAATAATAACAAACAGTCTCTCAGACCACAGCACAATCAAATTAGATGTCAGGATTCAGCAAATAACTCAGAACTACACAACTTCATGGAAACTGAACAACTGGCCCCTGAATGTTGACTGGATAAACAATAAAATGAAGGCAGAAATAAAGATGTTCTTCAAAACCAACGATAATGAAGACACAATGTACCAGAATCTCTGGGACACATTTAAAGCCATGTCTAGAGGAAAATTTATAGCAATAAATGCCCACATGAGAAGCAATGAAAGATCTAAAATTGACACCCCCTCATCAAAATTGAAAGAACTAGAGGGGCAAGATAAAAAAAAAACCCCAAACGCTAGCAGAAGACAAGAAATAACTAATATCAGAGCAGAACTGAAGGAGATAGCGACACAAAAAAAAACCTTCAAAAAATCAATAAATCCAGGAGCTGATTTTTCAAAAAGATCAAGAAAATAGACCACTAGTGACATTAATAAAAAAGAAAAGAGAGAAGAATCAAAGAGATGCAATAAAAAACAATAAAGGGGATATCACCACCAACTTCACAGAAATACAAACTACCATCAGAGATTATTGCAAACAACTCTATGTACATAAACCAGTAAGCCTGGAAGAAATGGATACATTCCTGGACACTTGCACATTCCCAAGACTAAACCAGGAAGAAGTTGAAACCCTGAATAGATCAATAACAAGGACTGAATTTGAGGCAGCAATTAACAGCCTACCAAACAAAAAATGTCCACATCCACATGGGTTCACAGCCGAATTCTACCAGACATACAAAGAGGAGCTGGTACTTCATCTTCTGAAACTATTCCAAACAATCCAAAAAAAGGGAATCCTTCTCAAATCATTTTATGAGACCAACATCATCCTAATAACAACACAAAAAGGCAGAGACTCAACAAAAAAAAAGAGAACTTCAGGCCAATATCCATGATGAACATAGATGCAAAAATCTTCAGTAAAACACTGGCAAACCAATTGCAACAGCACATCAAAAAACTTACCCATCACAATCAAGTAGGCTTCATTCCAGGGATGCAAGGGTGTTTCAATATATGCAAGTCTATAAATGTAATCTACCACATAAACAGAAACAAAGACAAAAACCACATGATTATCTCAATAGAAGCAGAGAAGGTCTTCAACAAAATTCAACAGCATTTTATGCTAAAAACTGTCAATAAATCAGATACTGATGAAACGTATCTCAAAATAATAAAAGCTTTCTACAACAAACTCACAGTCATTACCATACTGAATGGGCAAAAACTGGAAGCATTCCCTTTGAAGTCTGGCACTAGACAAGGATGCCCTCTCTCATCACTCATATTCAAAATAGTTTTGCAGATTCTAGCCAGAGCAATCAGGCAAGAAAAAGAAATAAAGCATTTTCAATTAGGAAAGGAAGAAGTCAAATTGTCTCTATTTGCAGACAACATAATTGTATATTTAGAAGACCCCATCATCTCAGCCCAAAATCTCCTTAAGATAATAAGCAACTTCAGCAAAGTCACAGGATACAAAATCAATATGCAGAAATCACAAGCATTCCTGTACACCAATAAAAGACTTAAAGAGAAACAAATCAAGAGAGAACTTTCATTTACAATTGGTACAAAGAGATAAAATACATAGGAATACAACAAAGAATATAAAGGACCTCTTCAAGGAGAACTACAAACCACTGCTCAATGAAATAAAAGAGGACAAAAATGGATGGAAAAACATTCCATGCTTATGCTTAGAAATAATCAATATTGTGAAAATAGCCATAATGCCCAAAGTAATTTATAGATTCAACACTACCCCCATCAAGCTACCAATGGCCTTCACAGAACTGGGAAAAACCACCTTAAACTTCATATAGAACCAAAAGAGAGCCCACATAGCCAAGTCAATTCTAAGCCAAAAGAACAAAGATGGAGGCATCATACTACCTGACTTCAAACTATAATACAAGGCTACAGTAATCAGAACAGTATGGTACTGGTACCAAAACAGAGATATAGACCAATGGAACAGAACAGAGCCCTCAGAGGCAATGCCACACATCTACAGCCATCTGATCTTTGAAAAACCTCACAAAAACAATCAATGGGAAAGGATTCCCTGTTTAATAAACAGTGTTGGGAAAACTGGCTAGCCACGTGCAGAAAAGAGAGACTGGACCCCTTCCTGACACCTTACACTAAACTTAACTCCAGATGGATTAAAGACTTAAACATAAGACCTAACACCATTAAAACCATAGAAGAAAACCTAGGCAAGACCATTCAGGACATAGGCATAGGCAAGGACTTCAT
>CAUYQU010033024.1:0-24382 GCA_963574635.1 Cheracebus regulus
AGTATCACATTATACCTATTTTAAAAGTGACCACATAACTGGAAGTAAATCACTCCCCAGCAATTGCATAGCATTTCACAGGTTTAAATAAAATATGGGTTGGCTGCTTATTTGTTATTTTCATCCCCTATTCCTTCCTGACTCCATTGTTAAACACAATTATTGGCATAAAAGAGGTTTGTAATACCCATTTTTAGACTGTATTCTAGCCTGGGCAATAAAACAAGAATCCCAGTCTCTCTCCCTCTTTCTCTTCCTCTTTCTTTCTTTCATTCTTTTTTTCTTTCTTTTGCTGTTTCTTTCTTTCTCCTTTTCTCTCTTTTTCTAAAATCTCTTCTTCTTTCTTTCTCTTTCATTTTTTCTTTCTTTTGCTGTTTCTTTCTTTCTCCTTTTCTCTCTTTTTCTAAATCTCTTCCTCTTCCTTTCTCTCTTTCATTCTTTTTATTCTAAAAAAAAAAAAAAAAATACGAAAAATTAGCCAGGCACGGTGGCGTATGCCTGTGATCTCAGCTACTCCGGAGGCTGAGGCAGGAGAATAGCCTGAACCCAGGAGGTGGAGGTTGCAGTGAGCTGAGATCGAGCCACTGCACTCCAGCCTGGGTGACAGATGGAGGGAAAAAAAAGAATTCTTTGGAAACTTCAGGGTGAGTGTTGGTTTATTTCTCATCTGAATATTGTTTTATGCTATAACTGTTTTCAACTGTCATCCATTTAATTGTCTACTTTGCCTAATTCATATAATCGTAATGGTCTTCGTTCGTTTGTTTTGAGATGGAGTCTCGCTCTCTGGCCCAGAATGGAGTGCAGTGGTGTGATCTCAGCTCACTGCAACCTCTGCCTCCGGGTTCAAGTGATTCTCCTGTCTTAGCCTCCTGAATAGCTGAGAATACAGGTGTGTGCCACCATGCCCAGCTAATTTTTTGTATTTTTAGTAGACATAGGGCTTCACCATGTTGGCCAGGCTGGTTTCAAACTCCTGACCTCAAGTGATCTGCCCACCTTGGCCTCCCAAAGTGCTGGCATTACAGGTGTGAGCCCATAATGATCTTTGGAAATAGACAGATGGTATATAGATCACTGATGTTGACAAAGGAACTTTGATGTTGAAACAAAAAGCATAAAAATGATAATAATTTTGTCAGTGTTCCTCAAGATTATCTTCACCAAACCATATGTTGTATTCATCTGCTTAGCATTTGAAGTACATCAGAATGTATCTCAAAGTTCTGTGTTAAAAAGGAAAAATAAGCAGAATGTGGTGGTGCACACCTGTAGTCCCAGCTACTTGGGAGGCTGAGGACTGGATTGTTTAAGCCCAGGAGTTCAAGGTTGCAGTGAGCTGTGATTATGCCACTGCACTCCAGCCTGGGTGATAGAGCAAGACTCAGTCTCAAATATATGTATATATATACACACACACACGTACACATATACTTATATAGACATATTTATACAAACACGTACTTATGTTTATATTTATATAAGATTATATATAACTTAGCTTTTCTTTTTTCTTCTTCTTCTTTCTTTTTTTTTTTTTGAGTCAGAGTCTCTCTCTGTTGCCCAGTCTGGAGTGCAGTGGTGGGATCTTGGCTCATTGCAACCTCTACCTCCTGGGTTCAAGCGATTCTCCTGACTCAGCCTCCTGAGCAGCTGGCATTACAGGTGTCTGCCACCACGCCCAGCTAATTTTTGCATTTTTAGTAGAGATGGGGTTTCACCAGATTGGCCAGGCTGGTCTCAAACTCCTGACCTCAGGTGATCCGCCCACCTCAGCCTCCCAAAGTGCTGGGATTACAGGCGTGAGCCACCGCCCAGCCTGATTTAGTTTTTCATTCATTGTCACTGATGGGCAATGTGCTATTTGCAGAGAATTGCTCACAAATACTAATTTGATACTTTTTCTCATATCCCTGTTTCCTTAGTAAAAAAAAACAAATCAGACGTAATAATTACAAACCTTAAATCATATATTTTGGTTGATTTTTGTTTGGGTATAACACATAGTTAAATGTAATTCTAAATTTTAGTATACTCTTACCTCCTAAAGTATACAAAATCCTAAACATAATACAATGTAACTATAAGCTTTGTCCAAAAAATCATGTTTCATTCCATTCTTGAAAAACTGTCTTTTTCATTTCTTCACGTAGTTCCTCCTTGATGCGAACACATTCAGTTTAATCTTAATGAAGTAGCATGGTACTTCTTAAATGGAAAAAGTACAAATTTACTTAACCATATTATGAATATTATAAAATTATATTAAATTTTGTATTACCATCTTTAAAAACAACTTTATACCATAGTAAAATGATGAAATTTTTTAACTAAGAGCTATCATGAAATTATTGTTATGAAAGGGGCTTTAAACCACAGAATGATGGGAAATACTGATCTAGTCCACTTTGTTTTATAAATGAGTTAACCAAGATCCTGAAAGGGAAGCGGATGGCTCAGTCGTTAAAATTAAGCCTAGGCTTCCTGACCAGATAGCAAAGCTTCATCTTACGTAACTCTAGGGGGCACTGTTCATATTGTTGTGGTGCCATTTTCATAGGCTAATGAGATCGGTGGCTTCCAGAGGTGTTCAGTTCAATGGCTTTGGGTTTTAGTTAGTGCATAATCAGTGACAGTCCCTGTTGTTAAATCTTGCTTAGATGTTTTCCTGAAGTTTCCAATATATTATTTGCAAGACTTCTAAGTTCTCAATTTCTTTTTTCCAAATTGAGGACCACATGAGAACAGGCAATAAAGAAGCATTAGTTCACTTAACAGTTAGATCCTATTTTTCTATTTAAATCAGGCCTTATGCTGGGGGCTACAAATCAGAGTTCAACTGTCATGATCTCTGCCCTCAAGAAGTTTGAAGTCGGTCAAGAAGCAATATATCAAGAAAATGATAAGGGTGCACTATTGGGGACCTGCCATAGACTGCAATACTGGTGGAAAGGGAGAAGCGATCCCTTCTGTCCAGGGATGGCTGAAAGGAGAAAAGCCTCACAGAGAAGGTCACACTGTTTGCCATGGGAGATTTAGTACAAGAAAAGCAGAAGTTACTTGTAAATAGAATTGGCCTAGATTAAAATGGTCTTACAGCCCATCTCCTTCAGTGCTAGATATGATACATTATAAACTCAAAGCAAGGTCTCATTTGTATCTGATAGGTAACCAGGATTAACTAGAGAGCATTCAGGGCAAGCCTCGGCTAGAGTGGTAGGCAGGAAGCCTCTAATTTCCTCTGTGATGTTCTTACAATGCCTTCTGACTAATGATAAGATGTGAAACTGAGTATTTACTCTCAGTGACAAGAGTGTGACCCACATTAAATCCAATCACTTTGTCTGGGTCTCTGATAGGCCTGAAACTTTTAGCATCTTTCTGGGTTCCTCTCTTGTCCCACGTGCTATTACAAAGTCCTGTGGATTCCACCTTCTAATTATTTCTCAAAGGTATCACCGCGTCTTCATAGCCATGGTTGCTGACTAATTCAGATCCTGTTATTCTTCATCTGTTCTCTTGGTCCTCCTGGCCCAAGCCTCATTTCCCTTTAATCCCTGTAAGACAATGGTAGGCAGGGATGTGTCTGACTCATATTTCTGTCTGTAACATTCAGCTAGATATCAGACACATAATATGTACCCAATAAATGTTGAGGAGCAAGTGTGAATAATAAATATTGTATTTAGGCTTTTGGTTCACAATCCTTAACACATGACAAGGGAAAAGTCATGCTCTAGTGAACAGCAGATAGGCCTCTTGTCAAAGAGGCATGAATTACAGTCCAGCACCTTGTAGTTTCATTGCTCTATCTACCAGCTTTTCTTTTCAACTATCACATTAGGTCAGTTATATGATGTAAATGAGGGAAAAAACGTTTAAAAACCATTTTTTTTTTGGCCGGGTGCTGTGGCTCACGCCTGTAATCCCAGCACTTTGGGAGGCCAAGGCAGGCGGATTATAAGGTTAGGAAATCGAGAACATCCTGGCCACCATGGTGAAACCCATCTCTACTAAAAATACAAAAATTAGCCGGGCGTGGTGGCGTGCACCTGTAGTCCCAGCTACTCGGGAGTCTGAGGCAGGAGAATTGCTTGACCCCAGGAGGTGGAGGCTGCAGTGAGCCGAGATTGTGCCACTGCGCTCCAGCTTGGCGAAAGAGCAAGACTCCGCCTCAAAAAAGCAAACAAATAATTTTTTTGCAAATAAACTGAAATTTATATGTAAATAATATAAAGTTTTTTTTAAAACACTGCAATTAGTTTGTTATGACAGACTGAATATTAAGCAAAGAAAGATGTTGCCCTAAAGCCGTGAAAGTGATCTGGGAATCTGTGATTAGATCTCACATGAGTAACATGTGTCTGTGTCTTGAGCTAACACAGTGATGTGGTAGACACCAGGGACACATCAGTGTGGCTTAGGAGAGGTAGAGAGCCAGCCATTCCATTCTTTAGAAACTGTCTTTTTCGCTTGCTTCATGTAGTTCCTCCTTGCTGCTAATTTACTCAAATGGAATGACACTTGATTTCAAAGCCGCAGACCAGGGCAGATCTGGAAAGGTCCTTGCAGGTTGGCTGGGGTCTGAGAGATGAGGAAACTCAAGTCCCTGACAGCTGACTTGTGCGGCAGTGAGCTGCCAGCTTGTCCACACAGTCCCTTCTGGTTTATCTGGCCAGTCTCGGAGGGGAAGTGTCATTGTGTCATTCCTCACCCCACACCCCTCTATTGTTTTCCCCCTAATTACTTCCTCTGTTTCTCTCTCTTCTTTCCTATGGGAAAACTCAGGCATCCAGCAATATCCCTTGAGTCTTCTCCTCTTTAATTAGGAAAATTTAAAGTATCAAACCAACATTGTTACATTCTAAATGGTATTGTACTCCCATGTTAGGGCCACTGTAATCATTCAGATATATTTATCAATCTACACTCAGTTTTCTTTGCATTCTTTTATGGCTATAGAAAATGGAGACTTCTGCTTTTTACTCAAGTTTCTGCTCTTTTATAAAACAAATACTTTTTATTTGTTTCAAAAATATTTCTTATTCATTTTAAATAAGTTATATTTAATATCTCTTCAGAAACATTTATGGCTGGGCACGGTGGCTCACGCCTATAATCCTGCACTTTGGGAGGCCGAGGCGGGTGGATCACCTGAGCTCAGGAGTTCGAGACAAGTCTGGCCAACATGGTAGAACCCCGTCTCTACTAAAAATACAAAAATTAGCTAGACATGGTGGTGTGCACCTGTAATCCCGGCTGCTCAGGAGGCTGAGGCAGGAGAATTGCCTGAACCCAGGAGGCAGAGGTTGCAGTGAGTCGAGATCATGCCACTGCACTCCAGCCTGGTGACAGAATGAGACTCCGTCTCAAAAAAAAAAAAAATTAATAATAACACTTTAGATTAAGATTGAGAAGCAAAGAAAAACCCAGTTAGAATATTTTATATTAAAAGATTATATTGATTGCATGTCAAGAGGAAAATATGTTGAGCCTATGATAATTTATAAAGTAAAAAATACACAAAGCGGTTCTCAGGATCCTGACCCCTCCCACCTACCACTCCCTCTTTGACGAACTATCAAACTGACTTTAATACCTCACAATAAACACTTTAGTCTCATTTCCTCCCTCAGTAAGTTGCTGTCACCCTTGGTGTGGTCCCGCTGATTAAATGAAATGCAAATATCCTGGAAAAATAGCCTTCATTTCTAAAACATGAATGTTAGCATTTCTAAAATATGAATGTTATTTTGTTTGTGAGCAGCATAAAAAAGATTTTCCAGGAGAAGGATGACGATACAGGATCGGTAGACGCGACTCACACGGGACTACGGATGTACCTAAAGGAGGTGACACAGTCCAGCGGCCGGGAGCCTGCTTCCCAGACTTTGGAAGACCTCAGACTGAATTATTTTTTTTTTAATTGTACTTTAGGTTTTGGGATCCAGGTGCAGATCATGCAGAATCATTGCATGGGTACATACATGGCAATGTGGTTTGCTGCCTCCATCCCTCCATCACCTATATCTGGCATTTCTCCCCATTTTATCCCTCCCCAACTCCCCACCCCTCGCTGTCCCTCCCCTAGACCCCACAACAGACCCCAGTGTGTGATGCTCCCCTCCCTGTGTCCACGTGTTCTCATTGTTCAACACCCATCTGTGAGTGAGAACATGTGGTGTTTAATTTTCTGTTCTTGTGTCAGTTTGGTGAGGATGATGGTTTCCAAATTCATCCATGTCCCTACAAAGGACAAAAACTCATCGTTTTTATGTGTAGTATTCCATGGTGTGTATGTGCCACGTTTTCTTTGTCCATGGCTGTCTCAGTGCCCTCATCTGTGAAATGGGCATAGCGAACCTTTGAGTGATGTGAGGAATAAAAACGGTACAGCACTTGACAAACAGTAACTGCCCAATCAATGCCACCTGCAATTCTTCTAGTGGCCCATTTTGTCACTGTTAATATGTTAGAGAAACAGAGGTAGTAATGCCCTACGTTGTGATTATTTTTCCAGGTTCTGATTTCTCTACTGACCAACGTGAGGAGACTTCCTAACACAATTTGTGAGGAAGAAATACAATGAGTTATTATTGTTCTGTGGTCCTGCATGAGTTCTAATTAGATCTACACAAGGGAGGTTAGTTCCAAGAGCATCAGAAATATCTTACTATAGCCTAACCCGAGGCCCCAGACCTTTAGGGCGAGAGTCATAGATGAATCCTTTTCAAAGCACATTCATATCGCTAATGATCCAGTTTAAGTCCCGTGGAAGATTTGGGGCCAGCATATTTGCAGCTCACTTGTCTTCTGTTGGGTGGGAGAGGGTCCTCCACTGACAAATATATGCCTCCATAAGTTTTGGGATTGCAGTTCACGGTTTAACTGCATCTCTTATGTGAAGCAAATATTTCTCAATTCATTGAAAAAAGTAAAACCACTGTATCACATGACAAGAAGGAAATATTTTCGTCCCCCCTTTCATTAAAAAAGATACAAAACACAACACCGAATAATGAAAGGAAAACAAACAGGGCCATTCCATTCCGTGGAGGAGGGGCTGAGTAGCTGCAGGGGACAGCTGCAGTACGTCTGGCATCCCAATTCTTTCCTTTTCCATCACTTTATGACTTATTGGACCAAGAATGCAGACAATTCCGGCTATGGTTGTTTTGCGTTTTTGTTCCTCGACTTAGACTCTGTGTTATGCTCGTTGGCCCCCTACACTGGGTCCTGGAGCTGACAGAGTCACTTCAACATTCTGCAACAAGCCTTCTAAGCAGGTGACTGTTCCTCCTTTCTCAGCCCCCACCTCTTCCCGTGAGGCCCTGGATGGTGGAAAGGACTCGACGCACCTTTGTGTTTATCAAAGTCATCAAAACCTTTCATGCCTCTTTCAAGCATTTCTCACTGTGGTTGTGGTTGGGTACCAATTGACAGAACATTCACACATCTTCACTGTGCAAACTTTAACAAGATGAGCTGGACTCCACCGAAACAAAGCAACACAGGGAGGAAAGGAAGAATGGATGTGGTGGTTCCTTACGGGGTGCTTGATTCATTTCTGAAAACGTATGTTTGAACATATAGAAAAAAACTCTTAGAAGTGAATATTCTTCTTCATAATATTGATTGTTACATATGGATCTTAAAAACAATGGTTGACTTTATTCCACAGTTTATGACTGTGCAAATACAAAACTACCACTTTTCCAAATGTTTTTGCAAACCATTGCTTTTGTTTACAAACTTTCATGACTTAAATTTTCTGATATGCACAAAATTTACATTAAAAATGTTAATTTTCAGGGTGACACTTAAAAGTGCAGCTTTTTGAAGCATTGTTAATGTTTTGCTTAAATAAGAAAAAAGAAGTGTGAATCATAGTAGTATATTTTATATATATATATATATTTTTTTTTTTAGATGAAGTCTCGCACTGTCATCCAGCCTGGAGTGCAATGGTGCATTCTTGGCTTATTGCAACCTCTGCCTTCTGGGTTCATGCAATTTTCCGGCCTCTGCCTCCCAAGTAGCTGGGATTACAGGTGCACACCACCACACCTGGCTGATTTTTTGTATTTTTAGTAGAGACACGGTTTCACCATGTTGGCCAGGCTGGTCTCAAACTCCTGACCTCATGATCCACCCACCTCAGCCTCCCAAAGTGCTACGATTACAAGTGTGAGCCACGGTGCCTAGCCCTATATTATAATTTTTAAAAATATTTTTTTAATTTTGTAACTTTCTTTTTCTTACCTGGTCACTGAATACCAATATAATTTTTAATGAAATGTTTAAAATATTGCTTATCACTTTCTGCATGTGGGGACTCAGCGTCACTGTACGGGGGTAAATGAAATATAGACTCACTATGTAGAATTCCGTATTTGGACAAATTATCCGCTTTTCCTTTTAAGAGAATTGTGCATTTTCTAAAATTTTAGTGAACAATACACTCATTTCACTGCTGGAAATTATGCCTAACATAGCAGAGATTTTGACACAGTGGCAAAGGTTTGCTCAGGCTGTGTGTGTGCCTCGTGGGCTTGGGACACTGGTGTACTTATTAATACAGAACACTCACCCTCGCTAATGAAACACGATCTGCCACCATTATGGATTACGGGGTGTCAAGTCATCCAAAAACACTCACCAAGGAAATGTTGCTTATTAAATTTATCTAGAACTCTCACCCAAATTAGTGTTGCATTTTATGCAGATGGGGAAACTGAGGCTGTCAAGAAGTGACACTAAGAGAATATTGTGCTAGGAAGAGAATCCTTTACAAAACACAGTGTGATTCTTAAACTCTGCTGGCCGCTAGATTTCTTGGGGTATGTTTTAAAAATGCATTCTGTGCCTCTAACTCCAGAGTTTCTGACATAATAGGGCTCAGAGGGCATGCAGAGATCTGGCTTCCCAAGAACCCTGTGTGATTTTGACATCATTGGTCTACTCTAAGAAATGCGTTATAGTTGTGTTGGCCCTATACCCGGCTGAGAAGGCACACACCAAGAAGTTGTGTCCTGAGCAAGATGGGAAAAGCTAACCGCCAGAGCTGGAGAACCTTGCTTTTGAACCCAACTCATCTCTGTTTTCAATTCATTTCTCTCTCCCCAGGCACTTCAAGTGGCCTCACTGTTGAATCTTCACGGAGGTGACTTACTTACCAAGCTCTGCATATATTTTTTCCCTTTCTCCCTGCCCTCCATCCCACATTAAGCCTCTGTGTTATGCCTTAGGTGACAGCCAGATGTCTGATGAATGGCCCATGTTGAGGGGTCGTGACTGCCAGCCCTTCAGTGTGTAGTGCTCCTAGGCATGCATTCCTTTAAAAAAAAAAAAGGGCTCCAGAAAGTGTGGATGTTTGTTACAAGGAAGAAATCTCAAATACTAAACTTCCAGATGCCCTGGCAGTATCGTGGGGGAGGTGATTTGGGTTTACTTCCCTCAACTCTTGGCAGGCCTCCTTGTAAAATCAACTCTGTTCCTAAGAACGCACAGGATTTCCTTTGCAGACTTGTGTAGAAGTTGAAGAGGACAGAACTGACCACAAAAGGCATCAAGAGTGCCAAATTCTTGTATTGCAGCTTTGCTGGTTGGGGTGGATAGAATCACCCTGAAAAAACAAATTGGCTAACACTACCCAAATTCATTTGACCCTAATATGATACTAATCTAAATCTTAAAGCCAGCATGAGAGTTTGCAGTGGGAAGTATCTCTTTCCAAAGGGAAGCTGTTCAACCCACGAAGGATCAGCATCAGCTGTAAGAGTTTAGAACCAGGTCACTTCTGCTCTTCTCCCAGAGGCCCTACTCCAACCTTCCTGGAGGTCAGAGCCACGCACTTAAACAAACAAGCAGAGGGCGAAAGGTTGCCAGGCCAGTAATGAGGAGGGCCAAGATGAAGCTGGTTCAATTAGGAGAAATGGTTCTGGTTCTGAATGTAACTCTCTTACTCTAGCTGTGTGTCCTTGGGCAAGATACATAAACTCTTTAGCCTCCGAATTCTGTCTGTAAAGTAGGGCAGTACACTGACACATAGTAAGCTATTATTATCTTGTCATTAGTGGTATGATTAGCTTTTCTGGAAAAAGTTAGAAAGCTAAACTTGATGTTAGGATACATCAACCTCTTTGTTGGGGTAGGAATGGAAACACTGGGAGAATTTCTTGTATGTATTTTCAAGTCACAGCACATCTGAATCATGAGATAGAAGCCAAGTTAAGGTATCTGTATTCAACTATTAAAAATATTAAGGATATTATTATATCAATTTCTGCAAAAAGTTCTTAGTCTTTGTCTCTATTAGTACTTTTTATGGTGTAAAATTTAAATAAAGCAATTGGCAAATTCAGTCCCACATTGTAAACTGCAAAATCGCATTGCAAAGCATCAGGCAGATGTTTAGGGTCAAAATTCAAGGTTTGACCTGGTGAGGTGGCTCATGCCTGCAGTCCTAACACTCTGGGAGGCTGTAGAAGGCAGATGACTTCAGAAGTTCAAGACCATCCTGAGCAACGTGGTGAAACCCTTTCTCTACGAAAGATAACAAAATTAGTTGGACATGGTGGCTCACACCTATGGTCTCAGCTACTCAGGAGGCTGAGGTGGGAGGATCACTTGAGCACAAGAGGCAGAAGTTGCAGTGAGCCAAGATCATGCCATTGCACTCCATCTAGCCTGGGTGACAGAGCAAGACCCAGTCTGAAAAAAAAAAAAAAGGAATAAATAAAATAAAATTCAAAATTGGTTTATCTTAGCATATATTTTCCCAGGGGAAAAATACTATATTCTCATGACCTCTTGAACTTAGAATCAGATAAAGGGATGCAGATTCATTATTCATAAAAAGTTCAATGTTTTTTTTTTATCAGTTTATTTAAAATTTTTATTTTATTTTTTTCCAATTTTATTGAGGTATAAATGACAAATAATGTTATATAAACTCAAAGCGTATATTGTGATGATTTTGTGTGTGCATATATATATATATATATATATAATGTGAAATGTTTATCACAATCAAGTTAATTAACACATCCATGATCTCACATATTTACCTTTTGTGGTATGTGTGGTGAGAACATTTAAGATCTACTCTCTTAGCAAATTTCAAGTATACAATACAGTGTTGTTAAATAGTCATCATGCTGTATGTTAGATCCCTAGAATTTATTCAATTCATAATAGAAAATTTGTACCCATTGACCAGTTTCTCTCCATTTCCTTCACATGACAATAATCATGTGACTACTCTGTTTCTGAGTTTGACTTTTGAAGATTCCACATATAAGTTAGATATACTATATTTACCGTTCTCTTTCTGACTTATTCTCTTAGTATCATCCCCTCAAGTTTCATCCATGCTGTTGCAAATGGCATGATTTCCTCATATATTTAAGGCTCAGTAATATTTCATTGTGTCTATATTCTTTCTTTTTTTTATTTTTTAAGACAGATTCTCACTCTGTCATCCAGGCTGGAGTGCAGTGGTGTGATCTCAGCCCACTGCAACCTCTGCCTCCCAGGTTTAAGCGATTCTCCTGCCTCAACCTCCCGAGTAGCTGGGATTACAGGTGCATGCCATCATGCTCAGCTAATTTTTGTATTTTTAGCAGAGACGGGGTTTCACCATACTGGCCAAGCTGGTCTCGAACTCCTGACCGAAGATGATCCGCCTGCCTCAGCCTCCCAAAGTGCTGGGATTACAGGAGTGAGACACTCCTGACTGCAGATGATCTGACTGCCTCAGTCTCCCAAAGTGCTGGGATTACAGGGATGAGCCCCCGCACACAGCCTCATTGTGTATGTTTTCTTCACCTGTCCATCTGTTGATGAAGACTTCGATTGTTTCCATGTCTTGTCTGTTGTGGATAATGCTGCAGCAGACATGAGAGTGCAGATATCTCCCTGGGATATGTTTTTGTTTCCCTCAGTTACACTCCCAAGAGGTAGCATTGCTGGATGTGGAGTATTTCTATTTTTAATTTTTGGAGGAGCCTCCATACTGTTTGCAATCATGGCTGTGCCAATTTATATTTCCACCAACAGTGCACAAGGATTCCCTTTTCTCCACATCCTCACTAACACTTGCTTTCTCTTATCCTGTTGATAATAGTCATTTTAACAGGTGTGAAGTGATGTTTCATTGTGGTTTTGATTTGAATTTCCCTGATAATTTGTAACGTCGAAGACCTTCTCAACACCTTTTTGTGTACCCGTTGGCCACTTGTATGTCTTCTTAGGAAAATGTCTATTCAGGTCATTTGCCCATTTTAAAATCAGATTATTTCTTGCTATTGAGTTGTATGAGTTCCTTATATATTTTGGATATGAATCCCTTGTCGTGTGTATGGTTTGCAAATGCTTTCTCCCATTCTGTAGGCTGCTTTTTTATTTTGTTGATTGGTTTCTTTGCTGTGCAGAGCTTTTTAGTTTGATGTGGTCCCACTGTTTATTTCTGCTTTTGTAGCATGTGCTTTTTGTGTCATAACCAAAAAAAGCATTGCCAAGACAAACGTCATGAAGCTTTATCCCTATGCTTCCTTCCAGTAGTTTAACAGCTTTAGATGTTACATTTAAGTCTTAAATCCATTTCAAGTTAATTTCTTTGAGTGGCCTAAGATCAGGGTCCAAGTTCACTCTTCTACATGTAGACATCCAATTTTCCTAACACCGTTTATTAAAAAGACTGTCATTTCCTCACTGTGCATTCCTGACACCCTTGTCAAATATTACTTGATTCATATGTGTAGGTTTACTTCTTTTGTTATGTAAAACATTTTAAATTTATCATGGAATTCTTTTGGGCACCATTATTTCCATTAGCATAGGGGTAGCTTCTGTTAATATTCTATGGCTAGGCAATAAATGCCGCATCAAGTGGAAATTCTCTAGTTCAGTGGTTGTTATTGAAAAGTACTCACAGTCTTCTGCCATCAGCCCCAATAAATGCTCCATACAAAGGGCTATAGTTCCTCCAGACTAGCATGGTGGCTTCAACCCTATACTTTGTGGGCTTAAGTGATTTTACTAGTTTCCATTTATCATGTTTAATTAACATTTCCTAAAAGAGCTGGTTTACATTCCTTCAGTTTCATAGTACTAGAAAGGGGAAACATCCCAGTTAGATGCAGTACCTATTTATTTTTATTTTTATTTTTTATAAGACTGGGTTTCACCATATTGGTCAGGGTGGTCTTGAACTCCTGACCTCAGGTGATCCACCTGCCGTGGCCTCCAAGGTGCTTGGATTACAGGCGTGAGCCACCACGCCTGGCCTGCAGTACCCATTTTAATAAGACATTTAGGTAAAGGAATTCAACTACCTTACATAAAGCTTGTATAAACATCTTAAATTTTATAATCCTATTAATCTATATGCTTTTATGTTCTGGTCTCAGGCTTTTTCTACTCCCAGACCATTTTACCTTTTGTGTTGAAAAAGGGTTTGGATTCCCAGCAGGGAGTTGCATCTGTAAGACATATGACAGACAGCAAATTTGATAAGGTTTCTTAATCAGTCCTTTGATTCTGTGGGAGAGGTACCCATGTAAAAGGGGTCCACTTAGCTCCTAAATTTACCATGACCTGGGTAATGGGTGTATTTGGTGGGAGGACAGCCCAGTCATCATAAAGCCAGTCCAATATGGCTTGCATATGAAGCATATTAACTGCTTCGTTTGGGGTGTTTCACTTGGTATTTTATAGGGAGCGTAGGGCAGTGCTCTTCTCAGGGCAAACAGACCTTACAGCGGCACTTACCCAGTTTACTAGGCTGCTCATTCTAAAATAAACTCCTGTGCATTTGGATTACATATACTTGTTGGTGATTAGTAATGAGCTTACATAAACCAAAACAAGATCTTAAATTCTGTAGCATTTACATTTCGTAATTTTCCCCTTAAAGTGGTTATTTTTACAATTCATTGTAGCAAAGTTTTTTAAAGAAGCTGATGATACCAATTTATGAAATGAAACTATTCCCTTACATTATATACTCGGCTTTTTAATGGTTACTTGGTTTGGTCTGGCGTAATTGTTCCTATTGTTTAGTTTTATTTGTATAATTTTTCCTTCATTTTAAAGCAAACATTAAATAGTTTTTAAATAGAAAAAAAACTATTTTCCTTTTTTAAAGCAAAATCAACATCTTTGTGTTTTACAAACTTTACCAAAAACATATTTTATGTTCCCACTATTTTAACTTTTTTTTTCTTTTTGAGACGGAGTCTCACTCTGTCACCAGGCTGGAGTGCAGTGGAGTGATCTCGGCTCACTGCAGCCTCCACCTCCCGGGTTCAAGCAATTCTCCTGCCTCAGCCTCCCGAGTAGCTGGGACTACAGGTGTGCGCCAACAGGCCCAGCTAATTTTAGTATTTTTCTGTAGAGATGGGGTTTCACCATGTTGGCCAGGATGGTCTCCATCTCTTGACCTGTGATCCACCTGCCTCAGCCTCCCAAAGTGCTGGGATTACAGGTGTGAGCCACTGTGCCCCGCCTGCTTTAACTTTCAATTATCCAAATTTCTAGTGAAAATAAAAACCAAGGGTTTAACATGACTTTAAGATTTTTAATTACTGGAGAGAGTTTTCAGATTAAATTTACCAAATTAACTTTATCACAGATTACCAAAATTATGGGAATTAAATGACATCTGAGCTAACTTTTACCAGTCCAATGGGCACTTAATTTTTAAAAGTTACTTGATTAGAGCTCTTTCATGCAGTTTGGAAGTGAAGTATCACTTCCACATGACACATATGAATACATGTAAATATATAGATATAAATAAGCATGCAAAGGGTATATATATATATATATAAAAGAGAGAGAGAGAGAGTCATGCTCTGCTACCCAGGCTGGGAGTGCAGTGGCATGATCTCAGCTCACTGCAGCCTCTGCCTCCCAGGTTCAAGTGATTCTCCTGCCTCAGACTCCTGAGTAGCTAGAATTACAGGTGCCCGCCACCATGCCTGGCTAATTTTTTTGTATTTTTAGTAGATATGAGGTTTCATCATGTTGGTCAGGTTGGTTTTGAACTCCTGGCCTCAAATGACCCGCCTGTATCGGCCTCCCAAAGTGCTAGAATTACAGGCATGAGTCATTGTGGCTGGCTCCAGAGGATATTTTATTTGCTTGGTTAAAAAAAAATTCCCTTTCCTACTTTAGATGATGAAAGTTACAGGAGCCAACAAAAGCTGAAGGAGACAGCTATTATCCAAGCCCCTTTCAAAGAGAAGAAGCTGTACCTTTGAGATATCAGTCTGAAGAATGTCAAAGAGACTGGTCATAGAATTTAAAAATTTAGAACTTCTTGCATAAAAATAAGTCAATATTTCTAATAAAATCTCATTTTAACTAATTATTTAGTTCTGTATTAGTGTATTATTTTAATATCAAAGACCTATCTCTAGGAAAACTATTATAATGTCTTCTTAATCATAGCCAACTGAATTATACAACTTCCGTTTTTTAAAAAATTTTCTTTTGGCTCATGCCTGTAATCCCAGCACTTTGGAAGGTTGAGGCAGGTGGATCACAAGGTCAAAAGTTCAAGACCAGTCTGGCCAATATAGTGAAACCTTGTCTCTATTAAAAATACAATTAGCCGAGTGTGGTGACAGGCACCTACAGTCCCAGTTACTTGGGAGGCTGAGGTGGGAGAATTGCTGGAACCCAGGAGGTGGAGGTTGCAGTGAGCCAAGACCACACCATTCCACTCTACCCTGAGCTATGGGGTAAGCCTCCACCTCAAAAAAAAAAAAAATTATTTTTACTAACCTTATTATGACTTACATAGAGCACTCACCACAGGCTTAGACTTTCTGTTTTGTCCTAAATATACCTCTTTCTTGAATAACACAGTTATTATACTTTAGGACAAAAATTCATATGTGAATTTATTTCTGAGCTCTATGATCTGTCCATTGTTCTAATGCCTGTTTTTATGTTACTATCATACTGTTTTAATTACTTTAGCTTTGTAATATAGTTTGAAATTAGATTGTGTTCAGCTTTGTTCTTTCTCAAGATTACTTTGGCTATTTGTGGTCTTTTGTAGATCTATACATATTTAGGATTATGTGTTCTATTTCTGTGAAAAATGACATTGAGCTTTTGATAGGAATTGCCTTGAGTCTATATACTGCTTTGGGTAGAATGGACATTTTAACAACATTAATTTTCCTGATTTATGATTATGGGTTACTTTTTTATATTATTTGTGTGTTCAATTTATTTCATTAATATTTTATAGTTTTTAGTATACAGATCTTTCACATTCTTGGTTAAATTTATCTTAACTATTTTATTCTTTTTAATGTTGTTGTAAATAGGTTTGTTTGTTGTTAGCGTATAAAAACACAACTGATTTTTGTATGTTGAATTTGCATTTTGCAGGTTTACTCAATTTATCATTTCTAACTTTTTTTTTAATGGAGTCTTTAGGGTTTCTAAATATAAGGTCATATAATCTGTAAACAGAGTCAATTTTGTGTCTTTCTTTCTGATTAGGATTTTTAAAATTTCTTTTTCTTGCCTAATTGCTCTGGCTAGGACTTCTGGTACTACGTTGAATATTAGTAGTGAGAGTGGGCATCCTTGTCCTGTTTCTATAATTTTTAAAATTGTGGATTGACATAAAAATTGGCTGGTGCTATCTACAGCCATAACTTCAGTTATAATGTCAACATATTTCCATTTATTAATTCAAAAACAAGTATTGAATACCTATTATGTGTCAGACCTGGATATCAAGAGCATATAGGATACAGTGGTAAATAACAGAGAAAGGTCGAGTATTCACATACCAGACTTTCCATTCTAGCATACAGGATGGAACAAGAGCTTACTCCCCCTTTGTTGAAACTTACGTTTATGTGTCCATGCTGGATAAGTCTTGCAGAAAGTTTGATGAACACTGCCAGGGATGTACAGAGCAGGGCAAAACTCAGGCACAGGTCGAGGGCTTGAAGTGTCAGGTGGTACTCTTCATAGTGTGGTGGGTCCACACAGGCTAATGGGAATTTTGCATATTGATAAGGAAAAGCAACTGCATAGCCAAGGTAATTAGTCCCTGCAATCCCTGAAAATGAATAGAAGCAATATGGGCCCACGAGAGCAGATTCCAAGGCTATTGCAAAGTGAAGTGGACATCCCATAATGCTCAAAATCACAAAGGTGAAAGTAGCTTCCCACTGAAAGTAAAGCAAAAATAAATTGTTACTTTGGGGACAAGCTATTTCAAAAGGTTCTTAGCAATATGAGGAAAATGAAAAAAGAGATGCTGGCTATGAATTTCTCCTATTGGAAAATGAAGGAGAAATGGGTCACGATCCTCTCTTTATATTTTCATTTTCCCTTGAAAATGTCCTTTGTATTTTCATTTTTTTTTCACTTGTTATTTTAAGTTCCGGGATACATATGCAGGATGTGCAGGTGTGTCACTTAGGTAAACGTGTGCCATGGCGATGTGCTGCACAGATCAACCTTTCACCTTGGTGTTAACACAGCATCCATTAGCTATTCTTCCTGATGCTCTCCCTTCCACCACCCTTCATTTTCAATCTATACCACAGGAGAATAATATACTAGCCAACTGGGGAAAACATTCAATTAGTTCAATTCAACAAGCATTTATTTATGTATTTCCCATCATGTGGATGCAACTGGTCTGGGCTGGGGAAAATGAAGAGGACTGAACAAAATCTCTACTCAAGGTTCTTGCTACTCAAGAAATCCCTACTCAAGGTTCTCAGCTACTCAGGGTGTGGTCAACGGTCCAGCAACACTGACATCCCCTGGGAGCCTGGCAGACATGTAGAATCTCAGGCCTCACCCAGATCTACTGAATCGGAATCTACATGTTAGTCAGATCTCCAGTTGATTTACATATACATTAAAGTTTGAGAAGCCCTGAATTAGCGGGAATTAAAATCTGTAATCAGATACCATAGTCTTTCTGTATCATGGGATGATCTGGTTTTATGCTGTTGAAATGCAAGATAGCATAGACTTTTTATCCTTTTTTAGAAGGAGAGGTAGCAAGAAGATTGGAAGGAGATCTCAGATTAAGGAGTTGAGACTTAAAAATATATTACTAAAAGCAGAGGAGCCAATAGCTCCATTTCTTCAAAATGAAATTTAGGAGCACTCACACTGACTGTGTCCTCCCTAAATACAATAATCATCACAAGAACTTGTAGAAAATATTTGGAGCAGGGATTAGATAAAGATTATTCATGGCCGGGTGCGGTGGCTCACACCAGTAATCCCAGCACTTTGGGAGGCCAAGGTGGGTGGATCACCTGAGGTCAGGAGTTTGGAGACCAGCCTGACCAACATGGCGAACCCCCATCTCTACTAGAAATACAAAAATTAGCCAGGCGTGGTGGCGCACACTTGTAGTCCCAGCTACTCAAGAGGCTGAGGCAAGAGAATTGCTAGAACCTGGGAGGCGGAGGTTGCTTTTGGGTGACAGCAAAACTCTGTCTCAAAAAAAAAAAAAAAAAAGATTACTCATTTAAAGCATAGTTTATTACTGAAATTGTAGTAAGGTATCAATTAGACCAAATTCAATTTTAATTGGAAATAATATTTTTTATGTTCCATACTAGTGATTTGATCTTCAAAGCCACTCTCCCATCCTGCTTGCCATCTGTATATTTACCAGGTGTCTCTGGGTCCACGCTCTGTAAGCCAGCAGTAGAAGCACACCAGTTGTGATGGCCTATGACAAGAAAATGGAAAAATAACATCCATCACAGAAGGTACCTCTGGAAAGAGTTCAATCTGTCTCACAGTTTGACAATTTTATCATGAACTTGAAGGAACAGCAAATGACTCAGTGGATTTATGGCTCTGATTTTCTCCTCATCAGTGGAAAAAAACTGTGATGACGAGGAAAGTAAGCCATTAGTGTCATAAAGACATGATTCACACAAGCTCATTTTTTGATTCTCTGTGTTGCTTTTGCCATCAGAATCATCCGCTCCACTACTTTAAGGTGTCACTACAATAATAGCTTGGCTTTCTAATCCTTGCCATATGTTTTATTTTGATTCATCGTCTATTGTTCACTTTTCTCAAAAACTGATGAAACTGTAAATGGAAGGAACCAGAATGGGCACTTGTCGTGAAACCCGGACGTGGCTTTCTCTTTTGCGCTTTGCTTTCTCTTGAGATTCTGCAGCCTCAGCCTGCTGGTAGGATCCCTATTCCTCAAATAACAAAGATTATCATTAGAATGAATGCATGATGGAGCATTTATTCTTTCTTTCTTCTTCTGTTTTTTTTTTTTTTTTTTTTTTTGAGATGAAGTCTCACTCTGTCACCCAAGCTGGAGTGCAGCAGCACGATCTCGGCTCACTGCAACTTCTGCCTTCTGGGTTCAAGCGATTCTCCTGCCTCAGCCTCCTGAGTAGCTGGGAGGACAGGCACGTGCCACCAAACCCGGCTAATTTTTGTATTTTAGTAGAGACACGGTTTCACCATGTTGGCCAGGCTGGTCTTGAACTCCTGACCTTGTGATCTGCCCACCTTGGCCTTCTAAAGTGCTGGGATTACAGGTGTGAGCCACCACACCCTGCCTCAAAAGAGAGTTTTTCTTTATAGTCTCTGTTGAAGGAAAAAGGCCCAAAGTGCAGAATGAACATAGTTAAACAAAAGAGGGAATGGTGTCACCAGAATTTAGAAGTAGGTCATGAAAAAAAATATTTCTGGGCTCTTTGATTCAGCACCAGGTCTGATGGAGGAGACCTTTGTGGTCACTGAGATTGGAAATAGCTTATTCTCAATCCTCATATATCATTGGTTCTTGTTTAATGACTCTTTTGAGGTTGAGAGAGAAAGAGGAAGAGAGAGAAAGAGGTGCCTAAAATAAGATATAGAACATGGACAGCTCGAAAAACAGTACAAGTTAGGGCATGACAGAGAAATAAGCATGACTGTATGTATACAATCAAAAAACTTGAAGAGGAAAAAAATCAGCATTTTTACCAACGTGGTTTTGTGGCATGCTTCTTTTGTAGCAGCTGGATCTGGCATATTTATTGTTTTGAGACTAGCTTTTCATTTTCCTGGCATATTTTATTTTGAATGTTGCATTTAGAGAATTTGAGAGAGAGAGAAACACACATACACACACACACACACACACACACACACACTTCTCATGTAGCTGAGCCTACAATTCCAGACTTGGCATTGCCATAGTATAAAACTCCCATGGATAAAAACAGAACCATCTGTAGTCGAAAGAGATTCCTGGCGTGATTCTGCAAGAGGAAAATTTCCAAGGGACCCTATGGAGGGTGAGCCAGCATAAATAGTACAAGAAAACAAAAGAATTATTAAGAGCAACTGTAACATCGCTGCTGTAGGGTAAGCCTGGGGCTTTCTCTGCTCTGGGAGGCATGGCCCTCAATTGACATATCGCTCCTCTGTCAGAGAGAGAAACACTGAAGCCAGATAAGCAAGGGAGTCAGGCTCACACCACTCTGCTGCTTTAACTCCGAGTAGATAGCTGACATTATCAGTTGCTGAGATTCCAGGTTGCCTTAACTACTTTTGCATGAGCTGTTTCTTTCTTTTCAAAAAGTTGAAAAATGCTGCAGAATTTCGGTTGCCGGTTATTTTTGTAGCTGCCAGCTTGAATTTTGCTTTGTTTACATAAAACTTTGAAAAAGATCTTTCATGGAGTAGGCTGAGTATGAATGCCTCTTATAGTAACTTGATAAATCTACCCCGTGAAAGGAATGGCCGCTCAGGAGGTCAGAGCATCCGTCTTTATTGGTGCTCCTCGCCAGACATGGGAGATAGAATAGCGCTATTTTTCCTGAGATGCACAGACTTCTTTTCTTTCTTCCATTTCTTTTTGAAAATTTTATTTTAAGATAGGGAGGAGAAAAGAATGAAGAAGGAAGAGATTTGAGAGTAGGCCAGACCAGTCAAGGGGAAGAGAAAATGCGAGAGGGGGGTGTCGGAAGGGGGAATAGTTGGCTGAAAGGGAGGCCAGGTTGTGAGGAAGGGGAGAGTGGAGGCTGTGTCTGTCGACGGGGAAAGAAGAGAAAGCCCCCATCCTGCACTCGGCTCCCTCAGCTCTTCTTGACAGGCTGCTGCCTGGCTCTCCCGGCACTTCCAGGGATATGAGTTGGGTTTTGCAACAGTTGCTGCTAACACTTTGATTGCATGATAATTGTGAGGCCTCCCACCAAATCTTTAAATTGCTTAAGTAGAGGACATAGCTCTCAGAAGTAGATGAGTTGAAGGAAGCAGGGAGCCCTCACAACAGAAATAGAAACTTTTAGAGGGACCGTATTAACATGGGATAATTTATTCACTTACAAGCATCTGTTATGAGTCTACTACAAACAAGCGATGTGCCAGGTACTGTGCTGATAAAGTAGTAATAATTGTTAACGTGTATTTAGTGAGGGCTTAATATATGTTGAACACTTCACATGTGTTCACTCATTTAATCCTCACAATGCCCATGTCATGTAGATATCCTCCCACTTTTAAAATGAGGCACAGAAAGATTAAATAAGATGAACAAGATCCTCAAATAGTAATTGTACAAATAGTGGTTCTGACTGTCAGTGGAATTTACAGTTCAGATGTAAAACTAATGCACATATGAGAATGGCTACAACCCTAGGCAGGACGGATGAATGTTTCCTACGTCCTACGTGAGGAGAGCTCAGGGATAAGGTATCACTAACAGGGAAACATCAATGATGAAGGCACCATGGAGAAATAGGATCTGAAGTGGGTTCAAGGATGGATGTGAGTTGAATGGGAAGTGCCAGAGAGAGGGCAGCTCAGGCTGTGGGAACGGCATGTGCAAAGGTGGGGAAGTGGCTGGCACGCTTAGGGAGCAGCGAGCGTGGAGTCCAGACTGAAGGGAGGATCAGTTCTTGGCAGAGAAGAGTAGAAAATCAGGGTTGAAAGCCAGGTGATACCAGGGTGAAGAGGGCTGCACAATGCAGGCTAGCATGTCTGGACTTTGTTTAGGGACAATGAAGAAATACTAAACCTTTTTGAAGAAAGTGTAGCGTGACTACTGAAGAGGTTTAGAAAGATGAGCCAGTTGTGTGCATGCGAGGTTGGAATACAGGCCCAGAAGTAACTGTAGAACCCTGGTTTTTAGATTTTTTTTTTCCAACTCTAGCCGCAGTAACTAATACATTTCACATCATGGTTATAAATATTTTTATATCTGATCAAAATAATATGTAACCCTCATTATGTGTGATGCATTCTAATATTCTATTCTATTCATTGTAAATGTTGCTAGCTACTCAATAGATTGATTTTATCATTCACTAATGGATAGATTCCCACAGTTCGGCTACCAAAGCTATCTAGGCATAAAATCTGAGCAGGGGTGGGAAGTGGTAAGGGGTGGGAGGATATACAGTGAGACAGAAAAGGAAGGAATACAGCAAAGGGATATGCCTTGTAGGAAAAATTAAAGTTACGTGGCAACTGATTGGAGTGGGGCTGGATTGGGCTGCTTTCGGGCATTGCTGCCTGCAGTTGGTCCTAGGGCCAGCAGCACGGGCACCCTCCGGGAGCTGGTTAGATATGCAGACTCTCAGGCCCCACCCCAGACCTGCTGAATTAGAACCTGCCTTCATCAAGATCACCTGATGATTCGTATGCACATTACAGTTTGAGAAGAGCTAGTTTAGAGGAACAGGTTGAGTCAAAATCACTGCAGGATATGAAATTGAGTTACCAAGACAATGACAGGGAAGTTGGAGATGAAAAAAATGGTTTGGGTGACAAGATGATTAATTTGGTTTTAGACAAGCTGGCCTTAAGGAAGCTTAGGATATCTTAAGTGGAAAAATGGACCGCTGACAGATTCTTCGATCAAACTTTAGTCAGGTTCCTGAACCTTCTCCTGTAGGTCCGTCTGTGTATGTCCTTGTAAAACCCACTTTGAGCACAAGAAACCTGATGAGTCAGTTTAGCAAGAACCCCCTTACCCTCAATATCTGATCACCCTCTATAACTAGTTAGGTTTCTCCTCCTCCCCAATCCCTGAAGTGATGTCTGATCACCCTGGCTTCTCTTCAGCAAGAAAACTGCTAGGTCAGGATAGCCAGAACCCCAATTGCCCCTGATATTTCCTTAGTAATTTTTCATCCACTGATGTTCACCCTGCTTCTCAGCTATAAATCCTCATTTGCTCATGCTGTATTTGGAACTGAACCTTGTTCTATACTGATGTCTCTTTTCCCCTATTGCAATAATCCTGCATTATATCTGTTTTTATTACTTTAGCTAACTGTCCAGCTATGGTTTTTCTGTGACACCGTCAGGCAGTTGGAAGCCATGTGACTGTGAAGCTGTAAGAGACTTGCATGATCATGTAATCAAGCCCCTCTGTAACCGTTGGGGAAACTGGGGCCTGTATAACGAAGTCTAGCCTGACCTTTCTCTTCCCTTCTCGAAGCAGGGCTCTGGGTACAGTGCTGTGCTTGTCATTGGCCAAGTCACTGGGCACTCCAGCACCTCAGGGCCTGTGTTTAAACTCACTGTACTTCAGTCTTTTCATCAGAACTTGATCTACAAGCCATGTTTTCCAGGACTAATAGAGCTTAATCCTTAAGGTACTACAATCTCCTCACCAAATACTTTGTAGCAGCTGATGCTTTTAAATAACCTAGCTCCAAAATTCCAGGAAAACTGCTTGTCAAATAAATGTCAAAATGCAGATAGGGAGGAGTCTGAGGACCAATCTTTATGAAGTACTTAGAAAGCCTTGAATGACAGGCTTTGAACAAATTCAAAGTACTGTGTCATATGCAAAAATCTCTCTCTTATAAGTCTCCGAAGAAATATGGAGTCATCTGCAAAAGGAAATGTCAATGTGATTGAAATGTACAAATCTCGTCACTGGATGAAGATATACTTTGGAAGCAAATTAAGATGTGATTGGTGGCCAGGCTCGGTGGCTTAAGCCTGTAATCCCAGCACTTTGGGAGGCCAAGGTGGGCCGATCACCTGAGGTTGGGAGTTCCAGACCAGCCTGACCAACATGAAGAAATCCTGTCTCTACTAAAAATCAAAATTAGCCAGGCATGTTGGCACATGCCTGTAATCCCAGCTACTCAGGAGGCTGAGGCAGGAGAATCGCTTGAACCCAGAAGGCGGAGGTTGCAGTGAGCTGAGATTGTGCCATTGCACTCCAGCCTGGGCAACAAGAGCAAAACTCCATCTCAAAAAAAAAAAAAAAAAAGAAGTGATTGGTAAGGGAGGTGGTGGAATGAGTCAGAGTCCATTTGAAGTTCACCCTGATCAGACAGAACTGTGGTTACGCAGGAAACTCACTAGGAAAAAAAAAATAATGTTGGTCCAAATT